>JAQGCC010000246.1:0-45992 GCA_034698905.1 Xestoiulus laeticollis | reverse complement strand
AGGAGGAGAGGATTGTGGTGGTGGGGGATGATACATCGGAGGAGGAGGGGGAGGTGGAGGAGGTGGCGGTGGTGGAGGAGGTGGGGGTGGAGGTTTGTATACTGGAGGTGGAGGAGGATAGTATGCCGGTAGAGGATGGTACATTGGTTGTGGTGGTGGATGGTACATTGGTGGTGGTGGTGGATGGTACATTGGTGGTGGTGGTGGTGGATGGTACATTGGTGGTGATGGCTTAGGATACTTTGGTTCCTCCTTCTTCTCTTCCTTTTTTTCCACCTTCTTCTCTTCCTTCTTCTCTACTTTCTTCATGCCATACTGAAAATCGAGAAATATGTCATGGAGAGAATAGAACGATTTTTCTATAATCATCACTATACATATCTGCAGAAGTGAGCAAGTTTAGATAATCCACAAGAAGAGATTTGGCATAAATTTAGATTAAGTTCCAATAGAAAATTTTGAAAATATTAAAAATTCACAAAGTTTCTACACTGAGAAACATTGTAAACTGTTCAGAACTTTGTACACAAATATTCTCCAAATGCACCATGAACAACTTTGCAACAATTCAAACATCTCTATGATAATTGTAACACTCCAGTTCTGTTAAATGCTACAATTCTGCCAATAAACATTATTTAAAAAAATGAAATAAACTTTGAGAAAAAAAAATGTAACGTTTCAAAATGTCAGTTCCCTGGAGGATTCCGATTAGTTGGGACAAATAATTTTCCACTCGAGAAACAATTTTGTTCTTCAAGGTTCGTTCCGAATAGATTATTGTACCAATTAACCACAATACATTGCATTCCTAATATTCTTCCAAAACCAGTATCGTCTTCAGGGAAGTGCTTGCTCAGTTCTCACATATCACTTGAATGCTCACCGGATCAGGTCCACACAGGACGTTGGTCATCAGGCACAAGAGGATGACGGACACTAAGATCTTCATCGTTGAGTTTTGGAACCACGGTTGAACGTCGCGTTCACATGTAGTGAATGTGACTTTTGGAAATGATGGCTGAATTTAAGGTTACCCGAGTTGTGACGTCATGGGATGCTAAGATGCACCGATTCGACATGAAGCCGGTGGAAACGTGTTCCTAAACCAGGTTACAGTTGGGCAAACACGGTGAACAATTAGCACCAAGATGCGATTAGGTTGAGAGTCTAATTACAGAGTCATCAGAGTAAGCATACGTGTTTTGAAAGTGTCAACAAATGGGATAAAGTTGAGAAACTTTTGTTACATCAGCGCCAATCCATATCCTCAAAACAATTATATTAAAGTTATTACTAAATGATGAAAGATTTTTAGAATTTACAAATTATATTGTTGCAGTCCAGCCCCCATTGGTGGTGGGAACCCTAAACACTGCATTTGTGAAACAATCTTGAACAACTGTAACATTCTCAGAAATCCAAATACAATTTCCATTAGTCGTCTACTTAAATCAACACTTTTATGTTCACTTTAGGTAATTTTTTCCCAAAAAATGTCTGTGTATAACAAACGTTTATCACGATTTATAGAAGGCTATGACCCTAATCGAACGAATAGCTTATAGAGTATGTGATTTCAGTTAATTAATCCAAAACCACGCACTTTCACATTGCTACCTTTTCAATGAGGCTGCTACTATTGTCTTAAGAAGTTGTCTGTATGCTAAAATAATCAGAGTTGACAAATGCCTATAAATGAATTTCCTGTTGACTTAAGCAATGTCTAGGCACTCCATGGCCTAATAATATGCGTGTGCTTTAAAAATGACTTCAGGACATTGTCATTTTGGGAACTTCCGGCTTAGATAATAATGATGCATTTTTGTTGAAAATGCATTATGAATATTTTCAAGATTTTAATAAAACTACTTAATCTTTATATCAATTTAATTTTTTTTTTATTGAATTTTATCGTTTATTTTCCCCATTGTGAAATATTACAGAAACACAATGTAGCTTAAAAGAATGCACGTGGAAATATAATATAAAAATATTTTTAATTTGGATAGAATACCGAATTTTTACTGACTGATTGACACATTAACCTGACGACAGCCTAAATCTTTAACAACAATATTTAATATAAAATGGCACAACTTTCACATATTCGTTATGTTCACTTACAGTTAAGCAAACCTTACATACTTGTTATATTGACCTACATTGTAATAAAAATACATTATATAGAATTAATACGTCTGCATATTAATGATATACATGTATGCTGCCCAAAATTTATTTAGAAACTGGTGTATTGCATATTTTCAAATTCTAATATACATGTAGGTGTTAATAATCATAAAACGTTTTCGATATGCTTGTACAAGTTGGTCCTATACAGGGTGGTGCAAAAGACAGTGTCACCCCACTTTTTTTCTTAAATCTTATAGGCATGAAAATTCTGTTAATGGTGTTAAATATAGGCACACAAGGGCACACATGTTATGATATTTAGTGCGGCCTATAGATGTCATTTTAGACACGATTTACAACTTTATAAGGACGATTCATCATGGTGTTAACCATCCAGATGTCGACGAAACCAAACTGTTGGAAACTGTGGTTAGAGAATAGTTTCAATATATCGAGAGGAAGGTCATCAGTTGTTATACAGTAAAGTCTTTATACCAAAACTACAATTTAAAAAAGTAAACTTGTCAAGATTTCATTTTGGCAACGTGCATTTTATTTTCTCAAATGAACCCCTTGAAGTGTGATGACGACAATTTTGAAAACCCTCCTCCATTATGGACCCTTGGCATCCGGGTCCAGAAGGCCAAAGCGACCTCCGACTTAGCCCGTAAATGGAGGAATCGTGTCCAGAGTTTGGGCAACATCCGGAAATTCCAAAAGGTAAGATCACCATCACCTTTCCTGTGTTAAAAGCAGAAACCAAGCTCTCCATGTTCACGTTAACGTTAGAAAAAGACAGTAGAGGGATTGAGCAACGCCTCCCTTAATGTTAACCGTGCACATTGACAGCACTGTATGTTTTTCCAATGCGTTCAGTTAAGGTAAATCAGTTGACGGGGCATTAAGGGAGGCGCGCCCAATCTGTCAGATTACGTTCACGTTAAACCTAAGACAGCTTATGATAGGTTTATGGCGCGTAATCGTAAAGGTAAGACATACTATCACATAGCATCCATTCCTTAGACCCATTTATCAGTCTGATGACGTCATTTTGTGTTTGGAACCTAATTCCATATACATTATTTAAGTGGTGTCGTCTGGATGAAGTTATTAGGCAATATCCAAATATGAATCACTATCACATGTATACGTTCATCAGCCATATTTATCAATCTGGTGACGTCATTTTGTGTCTGGCACGTAAGTCCATTGTTGTTAGTCGTAAATCCAATGGCCATTGTTGAGAACGCAACAAAACAATAAGAGGCATTGCTATTTGTTTTGTCAATTCATGTATCAATTTCCAGAATAGAAAGATTGCGCAGGTTTCCTTAAATCTTGACGACATTGGCAGCACTGTTTTTTTTTTTGCCAATGCGCATGCGTGGGGACGACGTTAATGGGTTTGTGGTTGAGGGGACACGACAATTTCATTAGTTTAACGTAATACCACAACGACTTTTACGGCGCATAGCTTATTGACGCGCATGCGTAATAGTGTTTTTATCGTTCTCGTTAAGATTAAAGGAAAGCTGCACGACCCCTCTAATATCTTGAAAGTCCCAGAATGTTTCAAAAACAAAGTTTCTTCAATTTGGTTAGGACATTTCTGAAACTGGCGACAGGAAAGACAATGGAGTGACCTCGACATCGATGGCCATCTCAAATGGATTGGTCGTCTTCAAGAACGTTCTGGAAGTTAGTGTCAACTGCCAATTTTCAAAATTTCAAAGTTTTCCTAAAATTTTACAAATGCCGAATCATTTCTAAAGGGTCGGCCTTACATGCGTCTGTCCAGAGACGCATCCATTGCTGAAGTTTGTGCAATCTTGGAACATGAGTGGAACATGGTCATTCCAACCGTAGTCCTAGGGATCATCAGCGGCAAGCATCACATGGGCACCTGGTCAAGGACTAGACATTGGGACAGCCTTCGAGAAGGCATAATCAATGTAAGTCAAAGTGTTCCAAAATACAAATTCTGGAGCATGCGCACAACATGATGAAGGCCATTTCCTTGCAGGCGGCCAACAAGACCAACATGTGGATAGTGACAAACGGCCTCAACTGCGGCATGAGTGAGGCGATCGGAAAGGTCATCGCCCAAGAGGTCACCCGAAGACAGACGATGACCTGCAATAGACACCCAAAGCACAGCGCCCTCAAGTGGTCGAATCTGACGCTCGTGGGCATTGTGCGACAAGACTACTTGCGCTATGGGGAGCAACTTAATGGGAAGGTGACCTCTTACGTGCTTTAGCTATAGTAAACTTTTGAGGAAAATTTAACAAATGTTAAGATCAACCAATTTTGACAATTACCAACATGCTTTGACAAAACTCTCGTTGTCCACCAATCGGTTTCCTTACTCGAGACCCGTTCCCATTGCAGGTTTTTGCAACTGAAGTTACCAACGAGGGTAACGACCCAAAAGGCAAAAAGTACGATCTCAACCCTCACCACACGCATTTCATCCTGGTGGAGGATGATACCCCAGACGATGCCGTCATAATGACATTTGTATCCAAACTAAGCCAACATCTTAAGAATCAAGCAATGGAAAACAAGAATGGATGTACTAACACAATGGCCACCAATGAGACATCTGCAGATTCCGGTTAGTTCCCACAGATTCTGGATGAAAGCAAAAGATTCCCGAAATTACTCGAGAGCTTAGCCCCAGGCCAGACTAAGATGTTAAAGCGCGTTTGGCTAGCCTCAAACAGGGCATCGAATTTAATTTAAATTCTAGAAATTATAAAATTTGCACATGAATATATCTCGTGCGAAAATTCTTTTTTATTTAAAAAACCTTGTTTGAGGCTATAGCCAAACGCGCGTTTCCAGCCTTGTGTGGCCTGGGGCTACAAGCTTGAAACTTTTTTTTTCGAATTAGGAGAAGCCAGTGCTCGGATCCGGAAGTCCTCCCTGTCGGCTACCGAGATCCCTGTAATCGGCCTGCTACTTTCCGGCGGCTTCCAGAGTGTCCTGTTGGCGTCGCAATGTCTGCAGGACCAGATCCCTGTAGTGGCGGTCAAAGGCAGCGGCTGCGTCGCTGACCTGTTGGCCTTTGCCCATGATGAGATCCTGGGCAAGTAAGATGACGGAGGCTGGTGTTCCCCAGTGAATCCGTCGCATCCACTAACCAGAGTACCATTGTTTCGTTGTAGGGGTCGGGGATTATGGGACCCTGACCACGTTGATACCTTCGTCAAGCCCGAACTGGCCAAGAAGATCGCCGCCGGTTCTTCCAGATGCCGCCACAACGGTTTGGCCAGAAACGACTTCCGTGACCGAATCCTCCAGTGCGTTTGGCACTCACATAGCGACCGCAGCGCCCTTTTAGACTTTTTGGACGCACGTAGCTGGCGCTGTGACCTGGCTCGGCTGGACGAGCATCTGTTGAGGGCCATGTTCAAAGGTGAGGCCCGCGGGCCATCGGAATTTTGGGAAGATTTGGAATGGTACGCGCTGCCCCTCTTACGAGGCAAACAATGCTTACACCGCTGCATTTGAGCAGCCCATTTAAAGGGGCAGCAATCAATTCAATTCAAATCGAATTACCCTGCAGTCGGCATGTAATATGCCATGTGGCAGAAGGCAACGTGTCAGATTTTTAAGGGGAAGAGTATACGGTCGTGGCCGCTTTTTGGGGCACTGTCCCGGCATATGGGCGATTAAGGGAGGTTGTGGGAAATCACGAAAACGAAACCACAACATGCAGGATAGCCGACCGGGGTTCGAACCCAGGTCTCCCGAGTTCAAAGAGCTAAGCATAACCTGCACTAAGCCAACCTTGTCGGTCCATCCCTTGACCTTTGACATTTTAACGTCCAAATTAAACTATAATTGGCCATAGCTTGGAGAAATTTTTAAAACCATCAAACATGTTTTTGTAAAGATGTTCCTCACTTTGCTTCTGCAGCTGCAGACTGCCGTGGACACTCGGACAAAGACATCCTACTGTCTCTGGACTGGAACTGTCCCCACGTTTGCGAATCAGAAATTTTCAAGGAGGGTCACAGGAAGCAAGTGATCGACGCTCGCATTTTCGAGTATGCCCTCTTGCGTCCAGGTCGCGAGGCCTTCGTCGACCTTTTCCTCAACCAGGGTTTCTTGGTGAGGACGTACCTCACCAAGAAGCGCCTGTTCCGGCTGTTCCAAAAGGCAGAAAATCAGGATCTGATCCGCATCATCAGACAAATGGGCGCTTTCGAATTCTCCACGGTCTGTGAGAGTTCCAGATTCAACGTTTTCGATTTCCAGCATTTTCCAAAAAAAAAAAAAAAAAAAAAGGTTGCCTTTCTGACAGTTCTTCTGCTCCCTGCAGGCGTCAAGACCAAAAGAACAGGGGTTAATCAAAGATATCAACTTGTTTATCTTCAAGATGACCAACATCCAGGACTTTCTAGAACTGCCAGATGCTAACACCATCAATGACGACCCGCATTCGGAACGACGCTCCCAAAACGCCCTTCTCGTGTGGGCGCTACTCACAAGCCGGCCCCAACTGGTCCACGTGCTGTGGCAACGGGCCGATCATCCGATCCACCTGGCCATTCTGGTCAGCACTTTTTACGCCCAGCTGACCAATCACGTGTACGAGAAGCATGTGATCGAAGAGCTGCAAGAGCATTGCAGGTTAGTACCAAGTGACTGCATGTACCCCCGGGTTGGGTCATAGCAGTCTTTCTAGACATGAGTATCACCTTCTTCCAGAGAGTTTGCGGAGATGGCCATTGGGGTACTGGACGCAAGCTTCAGGGCAGGCAGCTGCCGGGCCTTTGACGTTTTGGGTGATCAAGTGGCCGACTTTGGTGGACGGACAGCCGTGGAGATGGCATCCATGGCCGACCACCGGCGTTTCATTGCTCACCCATGCTGTCAGCAGTGGCTGACCTCACTCTTCTACGGGGACATCAGGACCTGCGACCTCAAGCACGGAATCTGGGCTCTGCCATGCTGGCTCAAGATCGTGCTCTCCGCCTTCCTCCTAGTGCCCATCCACTTCTGGGTCGTCTTTCGGTCGACGGCGGTCCATGACTGCGAAGGTGCGACCGGTCTGCGCAACTTCCAAAAGTTGAAAAATTTTACTCTTGTAGCATTACAATTTTTTTTGCTTACAGAGCCGCCTCTGGAAACTGAGATAGATTCCGAGCATGGTTCTCTCAGCCGGTCCGTCTTGGAGCCACAGTGCCCGGTCGGTGGCCAACCGCCAAGCGTTCGCCTGGAATTGACGGAGATCCCTAAGAACACCCTAGATCCCCAAGGGACTCTTGTAAAGAGGATCCCCGACCAGGATTTCCCTTTTTGGATCAAGATTTCTGCCCTGTGGAACGCCCCGATCACCAAGTTCTGGACCCACCAAATCTTCTACGTCCTCTATCTTACTCTCTTTTCGCTGGTTGCTTTGTGGCCATCTTGTGGCAACTTCTACCTCGATGTGACGCTCTGGTTTTGGACCCTGCTCATTCTGTTGGAAAACATGTACATCGCTTACATGCACCACAAGGTGAATGCAGAAAAATGACAATGGGTCATATGCCAATACTTGTCAAATTTCTTATACGAGGAGAATTTCCCAATATGCTTGGATTGACTTTTTACCACATCTTTCCATGATGTATCATTCCCGTTCCAGAACTACCGCAGCTTCCGGTTGGGATCTGGCCATGCAGAGATGGCACTCATCGCCGCCTTCCTGGTGGCATTCCTCTTAACACGTGTGCTCCCTGGTGCACAAACCATCCCGCTCCAGAGCTACGGCGCACGCGTACTCACATGCATGGGTCTGTTGTACTTCTTCTATCGCTACATCTGGATCTACTTCCCCATCAGCCCCACCCTGGGTCGCCTCCTCTACCGCATCCGCCTGATGGTGGTGCGGGACTTTGTGCACTTCCTGCGCCTTGCACTGCTCTTTATTGTCAGCAGCGGTATTGCCATCCACGCCGCCATCTACCCTGACTTTCCCTTCAGCATGGAACTTGTCCGCCGTGTCTTCCATCGGGGTTGGTTTGCCCTCTTCTTCTCTGGAGTAGACGATCTCCATGGTAAGTCAGCTAACAGGTGCTGGGTTCTGTTAATGTTAACCACATTGAAGCACTGTATGTTTTTTTCCAATGCGTTCTCGTTAAGGTAAATCAGTTGACGTGACACCTGCGCAATCCCTCTATTTCTTTCAGGGAACGAAACTTGCAGTGCCATTCCTTACCAGGGTCCAGATACGTGTCGTAGCAGTCCTTGTGAGTCCAACGTTTTCACGGTTATTGGTATATTGTACTGATGGAATGAAGGAAAATGGTAGCAGTGGGGCTACATAAATGGCTGAATATTGTTTACTACTTGGGTTATATATATATACCAATGGTTATGTCCCATAATCCCATTAGGGCCGGTTGCACCAACAGAGGTTAATGATAACCAAAAGGGTTAACCTGCTGTGTATAACACTAGGTTAACCCACCTTTGCATTGCACAAGCATGGGTTAGTGAAAACTGGAGAGAAAGGTTAACCCAGCCAGTAGGCATGCAGGGTTAACCTCAGGTTCTAGAATTAGATGGAGGCCATTTTTTTTCTGCATGGCTAAACATGGGCTCCATAACCCTGGGTTATTTTATCAAGGGTAAATACAGCTAACCTGGAGATATATTTTAATCCGAGGTTAGTAAACCTTAGACCCTTAACCATTATATTCCATGCATGAGATTGGCATGCTTGGTTATGATCCAGTTTCCTTTCTTGGAACAATGAGTGCTATGGACTTCGCTACATTAGGACACTTTCCCTCTTCAGACGCCAGTGACACGTGCCCGGTGACGGGAGTTTGGCCCTACATCCTCATCATCGAGTACTTCATCGTCCTCAAGTTGATCTTGATCACGCTGCTGTTCGCTCTTTTCAGGTAGGACATGGCAATGATGGCACCATGCCTTAAGGAATGCCTTTAAGGAATTTTAATGGGAAATGACATTTTCACGCTTAATGTAGTGACACCGCGTCCAAACTGGAAACAGACGCAGATGCCATCTGGCGTTACCAGCGCTACCACCTTGTGTTGGACTTTCTGGTGCGGCCTCGACTTCCGGCACCACTCAACGTCTTCAGCTTCGCCATCATGTTGGTAAAAAAGCTGGCCAGTTGTTTAAGTTGCGACAACACATGCAGGAAGCAAGATCATTCTGTAAGTATGTCCAATTTCAGTGTACTCACTTCAAAAACGATGGCTATACATCACAAACCTTTTAGGGTTCCAACGAGGTGCAGAGCATTGCTTACGAGGAAAACAAATCTAGAGATTTCTACTGGCGAGGACTGGTTACCGACTATGTGCTCAAGCAGAAGATGAAGAAGATGGAAAGTACTTTGGCCTCTCAGCAGATAAACATGTAAGCTGCGTGTTAGATATATCTTTAATCGGATATTCTATGCTAAATTTTTGATAAATTTCACTTCGATACTGCTTTGCAGCCTGCACTCCATCACCGAGACATTGGACTTCCAGAAGTCGATAATGCAAAAAGTTAAAGTCCGCATCAATGCGTTGGAAAAGGTGGTGCAATCAAACAGAATCTCACTAGAGGAAATCAAACATGATTTAAACAAAGAAGGTGAATGTCTTGATTTCAGCTAGGCATGTGCATCCGAAATATTGTATCAAGATTGCCACAAGAGTCAAGCAATATTCGGATAATGAATGTAGTAAACGAAAAACCAAATGACCTGAATTTCAGATGAGAAATTTAGCTTAACCAAGATACATCTGCTTGCTCGTCAATCTCCATACCCGGAAACAGCGATCAAACGCTTTTCATTGGTTGATCACAACGTGCCCTGGAAGGTCATGTACAGTGTGTACGATCCTGTGGTTTACAGCAAACCCAGGTCCGAATATATTTCACAAATGCAGGAATATGTGGACAAGGACATTTTGCAGTAAGCATGACAATTGCCTTATAGTTATCTCACGCCAAGGGCATGCACTTGAACACTCACATCAGATCTATTGCACAGATCTTAAGTTTCTTGGAAATCCTTGTAAGAAAACATAAAAGCAGCTTTGCAGACTCTTGTCACTTTCATTATCCAAGAAGAAGAAAAAAACTTTGTTATCCATCCACTAGTGATATGCACTGCAAAAAGTCGGACTTTATGTGGAACTGCCACTATGTCAATTCGATGGGGATAGCAGTCAACCGTGGATCGTGGATCCTGCACGAAGACGGTAAACCTCTCATCTACAAGCTGGACAGCACCAAGCTGCCACAGTAAGCTGTCAGAGAATAGTTGAAACGACAATTGGTCAGTTGTCTAACAGGTTGTCTTACAGGAATCCAATGGGCCGAACCGGTCTACGAGGGCGCGGGTGTCTTTCCCGATGGGGCCCTAACCACGCCATCCACGTGGTTGTCACAAGGTAATACTTCCATAAACAGGGGGATTCACTGTAGAAAGAGCTACGTCACGACTTTTTCTAGGAGACTATTTGAGATGGAAAAATAATGTAGAATATATTTTCCCTCCAGGTGGAAAACTGAAAACAGATTTCTGCAATCTGTCCAAAACGACGGATTTATGCAGGATGACAGGATCCTTGAGGTGCTTTTGACGAAGCCAGAGAACCAAAATTGGCTTTCTTTGCCCGGTGTAAGCGAGCCTTTTCTAATAATTAACTTGCTTTTAAGCCATAGCATTCTCAAACCAAACTTGCTTTTGAGTACAGGATTTTGAGGTCGGGGAGAGGTCACCTTACAACACGGTCAAGAAGCTATTTCTGTCGGACCAGATGACAACATCTTGGGACTCCAGTAGCCTTTTTGGGGTAAATACGTTCTACAGAAAATTATTTTAAAGTCTGGCATGGTGTGACATTATTCACTTTACAGCATTTCATCTTCTTGACATCGGGCAACATCAGTAAGCCTGGCCGCGGTTTTGACCGTAGTGACCTCCAGCGCCACGTGCTTTTTCGTGGCTACGTGGACGACACCCGCAATACGGATAACGCCTGGGTGGAAGCGGAAGTGTGGCACTTTCATGGTGAGCCCGAGAAAGAAATGGACGTATCGGCCTTGGTAAGTTCATCACTTATCAAGAATACAATTTCTGATCGAAAACCAAATTATTATTCTGAAATTTGTATTGTTTATGAGGGATAGCGCGAACGCAGTCCCCACTACCATAAATTACGCATCCGAGTTATCCACATTTGGGATAATCACAAGGGTCAACACACACGGAGTGCAATGTGTGGTCTCGCCCTGGGAGAACGTCCTAAGTGATCAACGTTAACTCCTATGCCAGGTAAGTATGCTTAAGCAGTGACTGCGTCCCAGAGTCATGCAAACGTATGCGGCACCGACCTATGGGTACGGTCCCTTTAAATCTCGCTTTAAAATTTACACGTCGAAGATAAATAGTTTTACACGCGGCTATTTGATATAGAAGCATGTTTCGACATTAAAATAAATAATCACAAGTATAATTATTGAAAATTTATCGACATTTCGTTCATTTTAGAAATATTTTATTATCATTAGCTATAGAGGCCGAAAGTGGCGCCTCCAAGTGGAGAAATGTGGGTCAAATGTGGCTCCTCCAAGTGGTCAATGTGGCCTGCTAAGAGCATGGAAAAATTAACGTGACCCACTTACACAATGGAATATGCTAATGAAGGCTATCGCACACGAGAAAAAAAATCCCAATTTAATTTTTAACATTTGGTCATCACCATTTCGATAAAATCTGTATAAAAATGTGTACAGGACAACAGTAATTTGTTGTACAATCTTATTGATCCATCAAATCAATTTTCTTACCAGTTTGTTTATAGTGATAGATTGCCTATAAGATTTAAAGTCTACCAAAGTCCATGAATTTTATCTAAGATTTTATATTTCAGGATATGAGATGGAAGAAATACAGCGCACACATTTTAACAAAAATGATTCCCAGTCATGCTGCCATTTTGCGCGACATTCATCACAAAATGGAACACAGCTAAAAAGGCATAGACATTTAATGTTAACTACTACAGTATGTTTATAAACATTCTTTTCTTTGGTTTGTGACATCATCAATTTAATATAACGAAGACCAAATAATAAATAGATAAACCTAAAACAAGTTATCATTTCAACTCATTAACCCAGGAGCATACTGTATGATAAGCTCGAACAAGGTGACAACTAAATGCATCATTACCACATATCCTTTTCACGATATTCTGAAATTTATTTATTTATCAGGGATAGCGCGAACGCAGTCCCCACTACCATAAATTACGCATCCGAGTTATCCACATTTGGGATAATCGCAAGGGTCAACACACACGGAGTGCAATGTGTGGTCTCGCCCTGGAAGAACGTCCTCAGTGATCAACGTTAGCTTCTATGCCAGGTAAGTATGCTTAAGCAGTGACCGCCTCCCAGAGTCATGCAAACGTAAGCGGCACCGACCTATGGGTACGGTCCTTTTAAATCTTCGTTTAAAATCAATTGTCTTAATAAGCATCATCGCAAATTAGTACTACATGCGAATACGCATATTTGGGGATTTATCATGGTAGAAATTCTGCTAAAATCTAACAAATGTATTGATAGATTTGAGAAATCGTTGTGTTTGACTACAAAACATCGTCAGATTCTGGACCATGGTCACCATGGTGGCTCAGTGGCGCCCCCTTTGGGCATCGAAGTCTATGACGGACTGGCAAAATGGCGCGCCTTTCGAAATAGATGTGCATGTTGTGCCAAGCGTTTCTAGTTCAAATTATATACACGTTTATCGATGACTGCGTTAAATCAGCAATTTTTTAAAATATGCTCTCAAAAATTCCTACCACATATACTAGTTTGCATGTTCCCAGAACTACATTGAGCAAATCGTAGCAATATAATGTAGGTCAGAGGCCACTTTGGGATCACCCATATCATTTATACTGTTACTACTGCATATACTGTAGGCCCTATATCAAACACGACGGTAGGAGAATGACAAATTGGAAAATTTACAAATCGTAATCCGTCAAATGTATTTACACTATTATCAGATAGTCAATTGAAGGGATATCTAAGCACTCAGTTAAGCATACAACATGTTGAGTACAAATAACCTCCACAATAAAGCAAATATTTCGGGTGCGTTTAATGCAGAAGATAGCAAATTTTCCTTGTGATAAAATGCATATATAAATATTCGTCGGGATTGTGTAACTGAAAGCAAGAACTGAGTTTGAATATTTTCAACTTAGGAGAAATCCAAACCAAAATAATGTCGGGATATAAAGCAAACTGAGTTTTCTTGTTTTTCTCCAGCAAGTACAATATACTTCTCAAAACTAGCTATTAAAATATGAATTTTTAATGGTATTCCACATTAGATGTTTAGAACTTACAATGGCTTTGCATTCTAGACCAGTAATAAGTTTATTTTAAATATCAAACTACTGAAATTTGTGTCTCAAAACATGTGCAACTCAACCGGAAATCGATTTAAAACCGTTTCTATATCATATTAATAATTAGTGGCAAATAGAACAAGGTAAAGGTGCATTACATCTGATTTGACAAGCTAAAAACGAATTTATCTCAATTCCCTACAGACAAGTTTCAGGGCCCTTCACCTCGATAGTCACGCAAAAAATGCATTAAATTGTCGCTTTTTATCTACGATAAAATGAGCATTTCAGCGCCATATTCCCACTGGACCCACTTTCTTTCCCGCGCAGATTCGGCTTCCCCTCGCCGCCGATAGATGGCGCTCCAAGATCGATTCCTTCAATGCGTTTATGAGAGATCCCATTCACGAGGACGCTCCATTTAGCGCTGCCCAATTTGCAACCTGCTAAATGTGTCAGAACGCTCCCTAGCCGCTCTGCCTCCGTGCCGTGGCAGGCACCGACTCTGACGAGCAGCGGCACCGTTCGACACCCGCATTGCGCTCTTTCGGGTTTCGATTTTGGGCAACGCCAGAGGCCCACCAGACGCGCATTTAGCACGGGACGTTCCAGAGGTGTCTTTTCTCCGTGCCGAAAAGCTGACCAGCTGGGCTGAAAACCTCCGCCTCATGGAAAGGTCACGTGGGGGTGTCACCATGGACAGGTCATAACCCCGCACCGCATTGCCGTTGTGAAGGTATGTCTTGAAGCTTGTTGTAGTGCATGTTTGTGGGGACAAAGGGTGGACTGGCGATGGCCAGTCAAGTGTATTTGCCCGTGGGGTGACGGGGGTTCCTCCGGGGTGCACCTTCGTGACAACCTCATGCCATCGATGGGAGTCCAATTCATCGAACCTGTCATTTTTTTCTGTAGAAAAACGAAAAGTCTTGTTTTTTGTCCTGGAGAACCGAAAATAGGTCATCTTTGACAGTCCTCGGACATAACGAGTTGCTTAATTCGCCTAACTTTGTGAATGACAGGAGGTTAAATGCTCGAAGGCGTTGCGAACTAGCAACCATATTTGTCCGAAAATGAAAGAGAAAACGTTTTTTTTATCCCTGGTCTCGGTGGTCTCTATGTTTTTCAGAAGGAATTATTCTCGTAAAATGTGCGATTTTAAAACGCACTAAAACCGTAATAAAATCGTAACAACTACGAGCACATGCATGGAAAGGTTTCCAGAAAGGTGACTTAATTTTCCTTTACATAATTTTGGACAACTTTTCTTCGCACATTAACTTTACATCTGACTTTGATAAACACATTTTATGGCAAGGCCATAGATTAATAACTTACAGTAAGTTACTAATTGTAATTACTAAATGTAAGTTACTAATCTATGGCAAGGCTATCTTAATTTGGTTTAACATGTTTGATATGTCATGAGAATGAAAATTCATTCAAAAATGACGGCTACATGAAGGAGTGGAGGTTTATGATAAGTGAAGGAATTTTAAGGAATTTAAGTCGTTAATAGTGGAGACCGGGTTACTAAAAAATCTAATAAAAGAAAAAATATATAACAAAGTGTAACAAGTACATGTTTATATCGTAGTTACAGTTATGGCAACTATTTTGCGAATACTATCGTGCACTCGAATGTCTATTTTGGTAGAAGTTTACTTTAGCCGGCTGTGCTATTTTTTAGTCTCAAACTGCAGGCCTCGACTTGACAATGAAAAGAAGAAAATAATGGAACTGAAGAAAAAATGTAACCGCTATAAACGAAGGAGACAGCCGGCTAAAGTAAACTTCTACCCCCATTTCTAATGAAAGTTTCGAAGGGAGTATATATTCGATATCGAATCTCTCAAAAAGAAAGTTCCCCTATAGTGTTTGCATCCATGCAGTTTTGGGTTCGTAACTTTCACTTCGAGCATTAGGGATTAACTTTGCGAGTCGTAACAACGCAAGAATCCCGTGATGTAACCATTATTAGGAAAGGCTTAAGTTGTCCTGGGGCCACCCCCGCAACGAAAAAGCCTTGAAATCTCGCCGTGCCGAGAACACAAACAAAAGAAAACCTGCATCTGACACCCAGAATGCAGAGAAAAAACAGAGGTGGACTTCAAGGTTTCTGAGGAAGAAAAGCCTTTGTCAACAGGCGGCTTGGATGCTATGAAAATTAGCAAATTATGTCCCGGACCCCCTGTGCAGTGAGCACATACATGTACGTCCACCCTTTACCCCACACAAGGGCACCAACGGTTTCCCCCGAGTGCTTTGCCATTTTAATGACAGCAATTAAACAATTGGCAACCTCACATTTTGATAAGATCGCCCCACTTCAATGCAATTATAATGGAGCTTTTTAGTGTCGTGTCATGATTCATTACATGTACCCATATATGCGGCCACTTGTATTTTCTGTCTGCACTTTATTTACCGGTGTCGTCACAATCCGAGGTGGTGACCGTGTTGACATTTTAACAATAATGTTAGAATGTCATCAATTGCAGCCTCGGCTCTTCGTCATTTTAGAAAAAAACGATGCGATTCTATATCATTCTAATAATGCACATTTTTCTAGTATCAACATTTATGACAAAAGGACTATTTGGTTCACTTTGGATTTTTTATTAATCACAAATATCAACACTATGAAAACTAAGGACTTAATTTCTTGCTCAATCTTAACAGTTTATGGTAAAAAGGGTTCATTTCGTAACGTTAAGGTCACCTGACTGCAGAGCATCGACTCCGAAAAGAAATCCAGCAGTAAATATGACGTTTTTGGAACCAATTACCCTTGGCAATACTGAAATTATATCCAATTAGTTTAATTATCGTCTCAGGATGTGCCAAATTTGAGCCTATAGATGCAGAGGTTGTATTTACAGCAATTTCTAATCACTACAGGATGTGTATGACATCAAACCCGAGACCCAATAACACGTTATATTTTAACATGGAAATGCTAAAGTGTAACGTATAACCGTGTGAAATTTTTAACCTAAATGAACGTTTTTTACAACTTAAATTCCACTTGCAATGTTTTTAAAAACAACAAACTATTGAGCAACACGATGTATTGAGCATACATGACAGTGATGTGCTCATAAAATGGTGTAACCATTTCTTAAAAATGATACTGCTGTAAAAATCTCAAGTTTAACTGATAACAGCCGCACCGAAAGTGTTGTCAAACTGACGTCACAATGTTATAAAACGCCTTCGCGATTCAAGTTTAAGAAGTTCTGTGAATTTCTGGGCAAAAACTTAAGTGCTTATAATGTTTCATTGCCAGTTGCACCAATGCTCTATTAACACTAATGGTCGATTAACTTGCTACAAAGGAAGGATTGCTTAGTTCGCATCAACCCTGCAATGTTGCGGTTTCCTGACGTCAACATTAATTAGCACACAATGAAAACAAGAAGACGGAACTGTTGTTAAGTTGGCGCAACTTGCGAACTCTGGACTCGATTTGAAGTTCCAGACAATGACCGAGCTTGCATAACTTAAGGGATGCTCTATTTCTGGAAGATCATATGATTAAGCTTTCCATTTATAAACAATCCGTGGTCTTACATCCCACATTGAAAAATGCCCGAATCACTTCAAATCCCTTATGCAAAAATTATGACTCACCCTGCATAAGATAATAAATTACCCTTTCTAAACCGCAAGAACATAAAAAATAATTTTGACGCGAGCATAAACTGCACCTTAATTTCAAGTTATGACCATTTAATTGAACTGTTGATATATAATGGTTATACTTATGTATATGATTGACTTGACCTTGGGGCACGTGCAGCAAATGGGGCGAGTAACGAGTGGGGTGAAGGTAGGTCTATACCTCAGTGAATATGTTGCCTTGTTGGTTACACCAATGACATGAAAATAAATCGACTGGAAAAGTGGTTCATTAAAGACAATTAAAGAACCTTGTTTTGATAAACCGAATTTAACCGACCGTGTTATCATTGCAGGGTGTCCAGTCGTCTGGAAAACCAGGGAAATTTACTTAAATTTGTATAGTATACATGTTCCTAGAATATCTTCAATTTCAAATGTATTTTTGGTTTTCCAGAACTCTAGATCCTCGATGGACGAGGCAAGCGGAAGCGGAAGTCATACCGGACCCAGCAATGGCAAGGTCCGGGACCGGCTGAAGAGATGGAAAAGGTCTATAGTCCGTCATGCGTGCACCACTGTCCAGGTAGAGCGCCGTTATTTCATAATACATTCTTAATTTGGATATGTCGGAGCTATAACATGTCCTACATTTGTTTCTAAACATTTCTACTCTTAAACTTGTCATTATTCTTCTGCCGTGTCATGAATTAAAAGTTTTACAGGAAAATCTTACCTTCATTATACATCACTGCTGATGCATTTTTATCAATTTTTATTTTTGTATTATAACAAGTAGTTTTTTTAAAAGTATGTTTCAAAATTTCCCTCATAGCAAAACATGGAGTTCAGAGTCAGTTCAGTTCCCCCTCAAGTTCATTTCAAAATTCTATATTTTTTCCAAACAATATTGTAGGAGTTTTCTGAATATTGCACCTGAACTGAATAGTGTCGTTAAAAAGTTGGTCAACTAGTCAACATGTTGAAGAATCGTACATTAATATCTGCAAAATTAGATTTTCACAATGTTTAATAAATTTATTTGCCTGTTCTAAATATGCATGTGCATGAATTTCTCAAATTTAAAACTACATCCAGAAGAGGATTCTTGTCATCTGACGGGAATCCAAAAATGAGTTTCTAAAAACTAGCATATGCTCTTGTTAATCACATGTTTTGGATTTTTTTCCACACATTTTGTGTCAAATTTCTGGCATGTACATTCTGATTATTGATGACTGAACATAACATGTTTTCCACCATTTTATTTATTATTTGTTGTGTGAACTCTTCTGTTTGGAGCAGCAAGTTGAGCATAAACATATTTCATCAAATGCTCGCTATAATATATACGTGTGTGTATACCGTGTACGATTTAAAATTGATCAAACGTTTATCATAATACATCAACAGACTTTCCATCGTTTTGCCAAAAGAATACATCGATGCATCGACCATGGTTGCGTGACGTCGGCACATTTGGTCATTCCCCATATCATTTTTAACGCCATTGAGATTATTGACGATGTGTTGCATGCATGAGACGAGGTGACATTAACGGTTCGATGGAGTTGTTGCTGGCTATGCCAATTGATCCATTCTTCAGGGAAATTACCACTGGCTTTGTATTTAAAGATTTCCCAGGAGAGCCAATCAAACGATAACAACAGCAACGGAATACTTGGAAAAAAATTAGTAACAGAATTCGATTGGCTCTTTGAAAAATAAAAACCGAATGGCCCAAACAATATACAAATTGATGGATTTTTTACTCCCAATACCATCAAGAGAGATTTCTATTCTTATGTGTTGCCATGGTGCGCATTTGTTCATACGCAATTGAGAAGTAGTCGAACAAATTGTTGAAATGCTACAAACTGCTACAGAAAAATATTTTTTTCCTTGCACGAGTAGGCTGGGGAAATACCTGCAGTTTTCTTAATTCATAAAATCGATAACTACAGAAGTTAAGACATGATTTAAATAAACATGCAAGTTCTAAGAATCCATAGAAGAAATTTAAGGAAAGGCTTAAATGTTTAGGAAATGTGGGACAAAGTTAAAAACGCTTTAAAAGAAACAGGAAGACATGTGATAACGAGAGGTCAATATTTTGTGTAGATTTAGTCTTGTGGAAAATTATTGCTATAAAGGCTCATACGCAACTTTGGGATGAAATCCGAAATAAGGCGTGTATAACCATCTCCAAAACTTCTACAATGACCTCACAATTATTCTGCAAAATTTCAAGTCTCGCAAATTATATATTCTACCCAGGACGTCTCGAACAACCCTCGGTTATATTGCTCAAGGCCGGTACTGTAATTCCTCGAAATGGCATTGACATTGACCATGGAACAGATACGAGGTTGGAAAATCCATTTGAGCTGCTAACAAAAGATGTGTCATTGCACCAGTACTCTGGAGCCACTGCAGCCATATGGTTATACATTGTGCCACCGCCGAGAGACGGCGCTGCTAGCCAACAACTGGCACTTCCATTATCGATTTTTAGTAAAAATAGGACATTGATAAAAAAAATCTTATACAGTAACTCGTTTCAGAGGGAAATTACGTGATTCACATGTTATTCTATCCAATGTCATGGAATTTTTTCGTATAATAATTGCGATTAGCAGCACTAATTGGCCTTATGCAGAAGTGCGTCGTGGACATCATCACGTGTCTTGGAACACATTTTAGAGAACGAAATCGTTTTCGAGGCAAGACATACTACCGGGTAGTTACATGTACATAATGCCATTAAGTTTTTACATGTATTTGGTTTTGTGTAAACGTCACATGGAATTTAAATGAGCAAGACTTCGCCAGGTCTAAAGTTCCAAAACCATGCTAATTACACGTATTCCTTCCTCGAAAATGTCGTTAACCTCTTTTAATTGGGTCGGATTCACTCACCTTTGATTTCGGAAATGAAAGAATCCATTATTTTGAGTTTTTAGCTCAAAGCTCATTGTCAAACACTCACATAGCATGATGTGCCATTCCACCGCCCCAACATGACTGTCTTCCCAGATTGCATTGTACCATGGCGGAATTTCAAACCAAAATGTCCAACTTTTTTGGGAACGTGAAAGACGCTCAAAAACCTTGAATCACTTGGTATAATTTCTTCGGTTTATTGAATGCAGGTGGAAAATAAATTCTTGACAAACGTCTTGAAAAGATGTTCCGAAGCGGGTTACTTTATTGGCGGAAGAAAACAACCCAAGGTATCAAAGAAGACCACTTTAATCTTCAATCTGTTTCATAATTTTGTGCTTCTATAGATTCTTCTAATATGTACATGTAGTATTTTTCCTGATACTTGACATTGAGTCTTTACTGAACTTAGGAGGCTCAAAATCTTGCAGTGATTTTGGTTGCCCAAGCAAATTTGGACGAATATCTTTCATATATCTCACGAATCACGAGAATAGATTCTCAGCAATTCTATTAAACATTTGAAACCATTATTATATGAAAGATTCCCTGTTTAGGTTTTAGTTATAGTGATTATTTTATTATTTGATGAGACTAGTTGAGCACTTTTGGGGGAACAATCAAAGTGGCAGTGCTGTCCGACCAAATCCTGTTCGAAGTGTCATATGCAGGTGGCGCCACGCGCCACTTGGCAACAATTCCGAATTGGTGCAGCAGTTTGTTTAATTAAAAGTTAGGTTGTTGTTGCCACTGTCATATAATTGCGATAAATCAATATGATATGCACTCGGAGGTAGGCAATACAGCCACCTTCCCCCTCCCCAAAAATGTTTTAATTCACTCATTTATGGCCTCCACGTACAGCTATATTATACGTTCGTGTTTCTCGTTTTGTGGACAAATAGGGAGAATGTGGGGTTGTAAATCCATCCCCCGCATTCTCAGCAATTTATTCATGTTAGCCTAAGCCTACAATATCGAAAAAAAGAATGAAAACCGCACTAAAATAATAACAATTAAAGCAATAAAAATAATCGCAAATTAATCTATTCTGCTTCATTGCCCTTATTTGAATTTTTGAAAGCCCCCCAATTTCAAACGAATTGCATCCTAATTATGATCAGTCTTTTGCATAATTAAAAACTATCGATGTTTTCCTGATGAGTTTGTAACTGGACGAGTGCATTCTATAGTTCATATATTGTTCGAGGCATCCTTAATCAGTGAAACAACCCTTCTTCTCCATGGCCATTACTCAAAAGCGACATTTTGCTCCAAAGCCATAAGATCCAAAAAGCCTTCCAGACCCAAATATCGCAACCTCATATTCCAAGACCGTGAGGACCACATTTTCATTGTCCAAAAGCACAACCTCAGGAAGTCATTCAACGATAGGCTACTGTACATTGACATCTTCAGTGACGGAAGTTATTTTAACCAGTACGCTGTCAGAGTGAAATGATACCCAATGGGCATTTACCCAAACACGTGGTCCACAGTCACCGGCTAAAGAACGTTCGTGCCCAGTGCCAAGTGGTGTGTTTTGCAGAAAGCGCAGTGCTTTTGAGTGGTGGAGGTAAAAAAGGGAGTTGATTGCCAAGAGTCTAACAACAGATTATCTCTCTCATTGTGACTCCCTTGCCAGTTGCCAAGTGCGCCTCGACTTGCTTGGATTACCCTTCCTCCGACAGTGGTACCTGTCGCCAATGACTGCAGTACGCGACTGTCTCCCTACCGTTTCCGGAGGAGCCGGCTGAAAACATAAGCTGGAGGACATGGAGGGCAAGTTGGCCAAACCGGTGCTGAAACGCGTGACCATCAGCGCGGAGGATGTGGTTCATGAGTTCGCCCTGGACACACCGCAGGAGACAGTACATTTCGCCGAAGAGGTAGTGCAGTGTCATCTTGGTTATTTTCAAGACGTTGATAAACCCCGATTTTTTGTGTGCTGTAAAGTGGATACTGGTTAAATTGGATGTCATCTTGAATAGAATTCTTTGTCCCAAGTATACATAAACGTTTTTCATTCATCGAGGTTGATAAGAATCCACTGTAGTTTCGCATTCAGTATAGAGCTTGGCATGGTGTGGGCTAAACTTGATGAAGAGTTTTGCATGAAGCATCATTTTTATATTATCAAAAATGTAATCAAATATGAAAGTGTCCCAAACGTGGCGCATACGAGAGTATTTTTATACCAAATTCAAATGGCATTTTTTTAGTTTAGATAAATAAGTATCCTTTACTAAGAATTTTCATTGACCTGTCAATCATAGTTGGAAAAGCAGCTTTGAGGCTGCAATTACATGTAAGTGAAAAAATATTCGGGAAATTATTGCATAGCCTTCATCTAAAATTTTTCCTGAAATCTGTGTAACTAACTACACTGAAAGTTTAACACATTCTCTAAGAATTTGGCCCAGTTTTAAACACCTTAAATTCCCAACAAATATCTGGAAAACGAGTGAGTGGATGCACGAATATTATCTCCAAGTAAAGATTCAGTCAGACCATGGTGCCCACCCAGAAATTGGATTTAAAAACAGGAACCCCCACAACCGGGTATTCTTGGAGGTAAACACCTTCACCTCTCAATTTTCATCGAAAATTCGCCTAAAAATGCATTTCATCCTTGAAAATGACAAAGGCTTGCGCTTTAGCCATGCTTTTTAAAGAATCCTTTGATGCACTTGCTCCAGGCATCACCTTGCATTCACCTTGGCTTCAAAGTATACATTTTTCTCCATGCTCATTAAAAATTCTGGAAGGAAATGAAAGCCAGGTTTAGCCTGAGCCAGCATCGTTGAGACCAAACATGGACAAACTGGTAGCAAACGGATACGAAATGTGTTTAATGCCAACACAGAAATGCAGCATACATGTTCTCGATGTTGATTGGGTTGACGTTTTCCAGACCCAGAAGGTAGCAAAAATACTGCAATTTGCATCTCAGAATAGTCGTCCATAGTCTCAAACTGATCACCTCTGGGCCGAGATTCCAATAAAACATTGTCCAAAATCGGAGTGAATACTAGCATGGTGAAATGTTCCAAACTCATGATTCTGGACATTCTTGAGACAAGTCAAAACCACTGCTGGAACACGGGAAAAAAACGTGCTCCAGACACTATTTCATGGATCAGTCTGTTTGTTCTTTTCCCTAATGTGTTTGAGTGAGGGAAGGTAATTTGTTTTGTTTTTAACTTTTACGCTCTGCGGATTCCGCGAGGCAGGGTGCGGCTTGGCGCGTGATGGCAGCTTCTCCTTCCGTTGGGCACCACACTTTTGCTAATCCCAATCAGATGTTCAATTTTGGCCACACTCCAAAATGCTGCGCCTGTATTTCTTTTCCTACCGGTAAATGTCGAACGTTCGTTGGAGGTAAATGGGAGGCCACGTTCCGAATATATCGTTTTCGGTTTCGAGGAGCAAAAGGATGGAAAGCAGAAGTCGGCTGACAGATGTCGTGGAGGCCATCTTGTAGGTGGCGCTCTTAGGTGGTTTATCCTCAGGGACGAATTCTGCTAATAATGCTTATAATTACATCTATCGTTTAGCTAAAATTGTGATTAATGATTTTCAAGTGATGCGTTCGTGGAAAGTTGCATGTATCCATCCAGAGAGAAGCATACGTCCAATTAAATCGATTTAGGCCTATGGAATCTTGGCATTCATATTTCCAAGATGGCCGCTTGCAGATATGTCTTCAAATTAACAAAACTGCTAGAATTCATTATAAATACCAACTATGAAAAAATTCTCTGAAAGACACGTCACTTACAAAAATATGACATCACTTGACTTGCAGTGACAATAAAAAAAACGACATCTAGATAATTCTTGAAACCTAGATTATTGTCTTTTATGAAAATGGCAGATTTTCAACAACAAAACCCTGCTAAATATGCTGTTTTGTATTTTTGTAGCCTGCCGATGCCGAAAGCGTGGTGGATGGGGGCGAAATGCCCGTTCGCGTGCCCTCCTTGGACGATCTGTCCATCCTCAGCAGGAGCATGCTTCCTCAGGGAAAGGTCAACTTCTGGAAGGAATTCGAATACGAGCAGCAGGTGAGAGGTCAATCCAATTGTTGTGGAGGAAACAATAGCTCAAAGCATCCAAAAAACGGGAAAATGATGTCTTTCCTTGTCCACAGGGTCACCCATACGTGCGTGTGACCTCTGACACGCCCATTTCGGAGGTGCAGCGACTCCTAGAGCATGACTGGAAGATGACCGTGCCGACGATTGTCCTAGAAGTCATCACCAACGTCAAGCGCTCAGTCTTCTGGGAGGGCCATCGTCAATGGGCCAACCTCCAGAGAGGGCTTATCGAGGTTAGTGTCCTGCATCTCGCCTTTCAAAGTAGTACCCGTTGAAAAAAAAATCCAATCATTCCGTTTATGGTCTTGCAGGCGGCCAACAAGACCGAGATGTGGATCCTCACCCATGGCCTGAACAACGGCGTGGCCAAAATGTTGGGAGACATCGTGCAAAAGGAGATCCAGAGGCGGGAGGCCATGACCTGTTACAGGCACCCAAAGCAAAGTGGTCCCAAGTTACCCAGGCTAACGCTGATGGGCGTCGTGAACTCCGACCTCCTGGAGTATGACGAACTCCTGGACGGCAAGGCGAGTATTGCGGGGAAAGTGTAAATGGCATTTCTCGGCAAATAGCATTGCAAATTTAACTCGTTTATTTTCTTGTTAGTGCAGTCTCACGTTGAAGTAGAAAACACGGGCAACCGACCTCAGGAAAACAAATTTGAACTGAACCCCAATCACAGCCATTTCTTAGTGGTCAAGGATCCGTCGTCGGATGGTGCTGGGCTAAGGTCGTTCGTCTTAGAACTGGAGCATTTCTTAAGAACTACTCCCACAGCTGACAATGGTGAGTAAAATGTTAGCAAATGCTCAACAAGTACTAAAAATCACCTGTCCGAAACACTTGAGTATAGACAAAAGCTTTTCTTTGCAGTGTTGCTCGGTGGAGTACCCCTCTCTGGCCAATCGGAGAAGCCTCGGCTTGGAACTAGCGATATTCCCGTAATAGCGCTTCTGATTGGCGGAGGCAACCGGTGCACGCTGACGGTGCTGGCCCACCTGAAGAAACACATTCCAGTGGTTGTGGTCAAGGGAAGCGGTGGTGCCGCCGACCTTTTGGCCTTTGCCTATGAAGAGATCAAGGGACAGTAAGTGAGGCCTGCCAATCCTAGACATAATTTGCTTCCGTTTTCCCCGCATAATGTTGCGTTCGTCGTTCTTCCTCAGGTCAAGAGGAACCTGGGACCCGGACTATGTCGAGACGTTCATCATGTCCGAGCTGTCCAAAAAAATCGCCGTGCAGTTCGAAGAGTACCGCGAAAATAACCTGGCTAGGAACAAGTTCCGCGACAGAATTCTGGAATGTGTTCGTTATTCCAGCACGGACGACCGCGTGTTTCTTAGCTTCCTGGACATCAACAGCCACCACATATGCCTCTCGGACATGGACCAGCATCTGCTCCGGGCCCTCTTCAAAGGTCATTAAATACTGATCTTTGGTCAAGAAATTTAATGACTATAAATTGCTTTAATTTCAATTTTTTTTTAGCTGAGGAACGGGATCTATCTGACTACAACTGGTATCACCACCTGCAAAAGGACCTTCGACTGACTCTGGACTGGAACTGCCCAGACATAGCTGCCTCGGAAGTTTTTGCCAAAAATACAACCAGAGTAAAGGTGATAAAATTTGACATAGATCTTTTTAAAAAATTGCTAGAAAAAAATATTTAACGCATGTTTCGATTTTTAAGATCGAAAAGAAAGTGTTCGAGCAGGCGCTTCTGCGGCAGGACCGCGAAACCTTTGTCGAACTCTTCTTGGATCAGGGATTTCAGATCCACAAGTTTTTAACCGAGAAACGCTTGACAAGACTGTTTGAAAAGGCGGAAAATCCAGAGTTCTTCCGCAACGTCTGCTTGGAAGGGGCTTTGGGTTACAGTTTTGTAAGTTGATTATTCGGGTTCACCTCCGCCCCAATCTAGGCCTATCCAATATTCGGCTTGATTATACTTTTTCTCTGTCTCCAGTCCTTGAAATTGGATAGGGAATTTCTGAAGCGAGATCTAAACTGGCTGATCCACTACCTGACCAAGTTAAAGAACTTCATCCAAGTTCACGATCTGACCAGCAACGCCATGGGAACGTACACCTGTGAGCCGCCAATAGCCGAGCGAAGGGTAGGCGCCAGTGATCCCTCTTTTTATTCCAGTTCCACAGGAGAAGATTAATCCCATCAAACTCTGGCATTTTACAGGCTCACCACGCTCTGGTGGTTTGGGCCGTGCTGATGAATCGCTCCAAGCTGGCCAAGGTGCTGTGGAAGCGGAGCGACTACCCAATCCACATGGCCCTGTTCATCAGCCTGCTCTACAGCAAGTTGGTAGCATACGTCAAGGAGAAGCATTTGAGCAAGGAACTGGAGGAACGGAGCAAGTATGTGCAAGAACTTGAGCAGTCATGGAACAGATTCATCAATGTTAGGTGTTTCCAATCGCTGACTTTTTTACTTCAGAGAGTTTGCCGACATGGCCATAGGTGTACTGGATACCAGTTTCCAGGCATCCAACTGCCGAGCCTTTGACATTCTGAGCGAGGAGATCCCAGACTTCAACTGTAAAACCGCAGTGGAACTGGCGGCCGTGGCACGAAACCGCAAGTTCATTTCTCACCCCTGTTGCCAGAAGTGGCTGACGTACTTGTTCCACGGGGACATTCGGATCCGCGAGCTCAAGTTTGGGCCTTTTACCATCGCACCCTGGATAAAAGTCATCCTTTCTGCATTCTTCGTCTTTCCGATGTACTTCTGGATCCATTTCAAGACGGGGGCTAAACGCTCCGTCATTGGAATCTACGATGATGGGGGTGAGTCGAGTAAATCAACATTTGTCAAGATCCTTAGGAATCTGAAACGCATTTCTGGATAGAGAATCCTTAGATTCATAGCTTTACAACTTTTCAGAATCGGACGAAGGCTCTGATGTTGAATCTGACATGGACACGATAAGTCAACCGCCCCTTTCCCGCATGTGCAGCCGTGAAGGGCGGAAGAACTCCTTCCCCCTGACATCGACTTTGAATAATGCAATAAAGTAAGTGATGCTTCAGTTTTGACATTTGGTACAGCTAGGGCATAGATTTCATTGGTTTCCAAATCAAAAACATTTTCTCGCAATCATGCTAATCAGTGGAACGCCGTGCAATGGCGATGATCCTTCCAAGTAAGTCCATTGAATGGTTTGTTCCGAAACATTCGCCGATTAATAAATTTGTTTTTTTGAAAAAATTGCTTTACAATCGTACTGCTTTATAAACTTACCATAAGCCCATTTTTTTAATTTGTACATTTCGTCATTCCAGATACGAAGAACTGCCTACGACGTCCAAAGCTGCCAAGAAGAGCAACACCTGGCACCTGCGGCGTTTCCCACAGGTCACCTTCCTGCAGTACTTAAAACCTCGCCCCCAGCCAGCCATCTGGGACAAGATCTACGTCATGTGGAATGCCCCAATCACCAAGTTTTGGACCCACCAAATCTTCTATATTTTATACCTGGCACTCTTCAGCCTGACCGTTCTCTGGCCATCGGCTGGAAACTTCTGGTTGGACGTCGCCGTATTTTTCTGGACGTTGCTGATCTACGTGGAAAACGTTCGCGTCACTTATATCCACTACAAGGTATGGCAGCGGCACTCTTGGAAGTGAGCGTTGGGCCTTCCGTTGCAATAATTTCAAATGTCCCAAACGTTTTTCCTCGCAGAAATACAGCAGCATTCCACTGGTTACTCGGACGTTAGAGCTAGTTATGATCAATATATTCCTGGTGCTGTTCCTGGTTTTTCGTATTCTGCAGCGCAATGATTATACTCCCTTTGACCTGGAGATGCCACACATGTACATCTCTCCATACACCGCCCGCGTCATCATGTGTCTCGGAT
The DNA here is from genome assembly GCA_034698905.1 of Xestoiulus laeticollis. Classification (NCBI taxonomy): domain Eukaryota; kingdom Metazoa; phylum Arthropoda; class Diplopoda; order Julida; family Julidae; genus Xestoiulus; species Xestoiulus laeticollis. The sequence goes on along the minus strand of JAQGCC010000246.1, from coordinate 17,918 downwards.
TGCTGTACTTCTACTATCGTTTTATATGGATCTACTTTCCCATTAGCCCCACGCTTGGACCTCTGCTGTTTCGAATTCGGCTCATGGTAAGCTACCGAGAATTCGGTGCAAATCTTTCTATGCTGAATCGTGGGATGACGGCGAGTCATATCACATTTCAGGTTATCGACGATTTCGTCCACTTTCTGCGGCTGGCGTTACTGTTTATCATCAGCAGCGGAATCGTCATTCATTCTGTAATTTACCCCGATTACCCGATCACCAAAGAGCTCTTGCGGCGCGTCTTTCACAAGGCATGGTTTACGCTGTTCTTGACGCCGATCGGGGATTTGGAAGGTTTGTGGATTTGAAAAAAGGGCAATCGGACTGGAGAGACGGCATGACTAATCTTACCGTAATTTCAGAGGATAACAGGTGCTTGGATTTGCACCATGATGCCGACAATCCTAAGGAGCTCATCGGCAAATGTAAGTACATTTTTCAGATCTCCAGAAATTAAAACAAAATTGCAAACGGCGGCTGACCGACGACCATTACCGATTGCAGATGATGACTACACCTGCCCAAACACGGGTGCTTGGCCCTACATCATGACCATCCAGTACCACATCATCTTGAAACTGATCCTTCTCACGCTGCTATACGCCTTGTTCAGGTAGGCCGGCCTCCGTCCGGTATGCCATAGACCTCTCTTGAACCGACCGGTGGCCATTTTCCCAGTCTCACTCCGCCATTTTTCTGTTATTTTTATGCGTGGAAAATGCATTAAGGGAGAGCCGGGCGAGACGCGTGATCGCACAAAAACAAGCCGGGTAGGAGCGCAGTTATTATCACGTACTTTGTGAGCTTGTCGCACTCACGCACACCTACCATCTACTTCCGGTTTCCCACACTTCCTCTTCACTGCGCACAACTCGAGGAGGGAGGTAGTTGGCGTTTTCTCGGTGCTTAACAGTGGATTCTGGAGAATCGTTGAAGCTTGCACTTGCTTTGCTGCTTCTTTGGCTTTTGTCCCGGTCAGGTCAAGATTGGATTGGCATCGAGTGGCATGCACGCCCTTTGCACTAATTCACAATTATGCAGATTATATTATTCGAAACTGGTGTTCAATTTGGTGTCCCAGGAGTTGCAAAAAGTTGGAAAGCAGTTGCGTTCCACAGAAATCTTTAAGATTCAGTGGAAAATATAAATGGGGATTCTGTTAAAGCTTTAAAGCTTCACGAGGATCTAGAAAAATTACGTGGATCCAATCGCGCAGTACTGAATAAAATGTATTCTAGACGAGCATACTTCGATGCAATGCCATTCCACTTCAAACCTGACCGCAGCCACGAGACAAAATTCACTAACATTCCTGGTACTCTCGGTGCTTTCGTTCCAATACTTTTCAGCAATTTGTGAACTCTCTTAGCCTTCCTGGATGACTTCAGTTGAAAGTAAAAGTATTCTGAAGAAATTCGATGGTCTGTGAAACTTGGTGCCGGCTTCCTCTCGCCTTTCTGCCTAAAATTTGCCTTTACCTCTCATCAGCATCCTTGCTGCCGAACACGAGCCTATTTTTTTAATTCTTATTGGATGGATCCTTGCAATCACACCCAGCGTTATACTGGTGCAAAAATGTTGGATTTCTTCCAGAAATTTACTTTGCATAATGCTACTAGGCGGTGGTCAGATTCCACGGTTCAGCTATTTGCACACATCCGATTATGTGGCGAAATGGGAAAAAGTAGGGGATTTTGTCTTCGTGTCTCGCCCGAACCCTGCCCTTATTGAACATTCAGCATTTTTCCAATTAGTAATTTAAAATTCATATTACCAGAGTTTTTGCACCAGTGTCTCCCTGGTTCCCCCATTCCCAGCCTGTCCACTTCCGCCCTTGAACTCTCCTTTCTGTTGCAGTGACACTGCCGCCACCACAGCTTCTGACGCAGACTCCATTTGGCGCTACCAGCGCTATCACTTGGTGCTCGACTTCTCCGCCCGCATGCGGCTACCGGCACCGCTCAGCGCCTTTAGCCTCTTGCTGAGCATGATGGAGGCGCTGTTCAAGTCTGTCACGTGCCGCTATTGCAAGAAGGCCGATGTGCCCGAAAATGCGGAGCTCCTGCGTCAGATGCGGCAAAAGGCAAACGACCACAACTACTGGCGCTCCTTGGCGGGCGAGTACAGCCGCAAGGAGGAGGACAAGGAACAGCAGAAGAAGCGGGCAGACAGGCAGAGCGAGAGCGTGACCAGTATCTGCGAGAACCTCGAGTTCCAGAAGGGCTCCCTCTACAAGCTCAAGGTGCGACTGACAGAGTTGGAAAAGATCATGCTGACCAACCGCATCTCATTAGAAGAAATCAAGCATGGAATGACCAAGGAGGGTAATGCGCATTAATCCTTCAAGTCTTTTTTAAATCACAAAGGCGCATTTTGGATTATATTCATTGCGACTTTTAACAATTCTCTCCTATTGCAGATGTACGGATCAGCGGCGGCATCACCATCCACTTGTTATCACGCTCCTCTCCTTATTTTGGGACACGGGTTCAGCGCTTTCCATTGGCCGACAAGTACGTGCCCTGGGAGGTACTCTACAGCATCTACGACCCGGTGGTCTACAGCAAGCCCAAGAACGAGTTTAGCGCATCTATCAGGGAAAGCGTGGATGAGGACCTGCTGCTGATGCGGGAACAGCAGGGCAACATCTTTAAGCCACCCGACTTAAAATGGAATTTCGTATTTACAAACGTGGCGGGAATCACCATAGACCGCACTTCGTGGATCACTAAAGCTGACGAGGCGGTCATCTACAAGTTGGACAGTGCTGGGTTACCAGTGTAAGTCTAAACGTTTGGCGAATCCCCAAATGTGAGAGTTGAATTGACGATGCAATTCTTTGCAGAAATCCGATGGGCAGAACCGGACTCCGTGGTCGTGGATCGCTCTACAGGTGGGGCCCCAACCACTGCGTACTGTTGGTCATAACCAGGTGGGTGATATATTGTAATCCGAAAGTCTGTATTTTTTTTTTTCTTGGAAACTTTGATTAATTCCTATTTATGCTCTCAGGTGGCGCTTGCAAGATGGCTTCTTGCAGTCTGTGCAGGGCGCAAGCGTCATGGAAGAGCAGAAAGTCCTAGAATTTGTGATTTATCGCCAGCCCGGAGAGAAGTTTCTTACTTTACCAGGGGTACGGCTGCGGGAGATCAAAATTTGAATAATGCAGGCTAAGTCTTTTGCTAAATTTGCATTCTCTTTAGGGATTTCTTCATGGGGATGTATCCAATTTGACAATGGTTCGCAAACAGTTCCTGCCAGATTCCACAGAGAAATGGGACGTGGATAAAATGCAAAAGGTAAATAATGTTTATTGATTATGTTTAATCGGCATAGGATTTTATGACCGTTACGATAATTATGTGTAATTTCCTTTTTTTTTTCAAAGTATTTTACGGATTTTGCCATAAGCCAGGCTGGCGACTTTGTTGACATCGTGGGCGAAGAAGCCCAAATGTATGATTTCGAGGCAACGTCCTTGCTTCGAGGCTACATGGACCATACTAAGAACACTGATAACGCCTGGGTGGAAGCGGAAATCTGGCATTACCATTACACAGCGAATCAGTGTGTGGATCTCAGCAAACTAGTAAGTATTGATCTCTTCAAGACAACTCGAAAAGACGTGTTTTTTAGTATGGATATAAAATCTTTCAAACATATTGATATCTCTTTATAATAACTTTTAGCCAAACATGAGATGGAAGAAGTTGACCCCCAACTTGGGTGACAAGATGGTTCCGAGTCACGCGGCTTTACTTTCGGAAGTTCAGCTGAGGATGGAGAGCAGCTAAAAATGGTAGATCTCCTGCAAACCAACCGATGGCAACTCGCCTTTTTTACACTTCAAACCAAAAGTGCATTACTGTGTTTTTGTGCCTGCTTACTTAAAGACTACTTAAGTCGGTCGATCCCGAGGATTACGAATGTTCCTGGACCCTGGTTTCGAGTTTAAAAACTTTATTCGCGGATCGTTGAAGAGATGCAAGGCCACAAACAGGTGGCACTATACTACGTTGAGCCGAACCTGGACTTTAAATCTCGTTTTTTATGGCAGTTTTCTCTTAATCCTGCAAAATGTGTGGGCAAATTCTTAGATGCTATTAGCTTGCAAAAGCGCTTTAAAAAACTTCATATATTTATATGTCATATGGATCTGGTTGTATATTTTGTTTTCCTAAATAAAATTAAGAAAACTGCAACGTTTCTCTACATTCTTTCAGCACTGCAGGCTTCTATGATTCAAACTACTTATAAATTATATATTAGTTGAAATTAAACATTTTGTGTATGAAATCATTGCAATCACCAGGATAACATGTCTGAACTTGTACCAGGGAATGTTTTATTGGTCTTACTCAAGGAAACTTATCTATGCATTTCAATGTTTCTTAAATAGTACAGCTAGTGCAGCTAAATTTTTATATAGCTTACATGCATCTTTATGCATGGCCAACTTATAATGGAAGGAAGTAAATAAAATGGTTATTTCAGTGTTTTAAAATTGGACAAAATGAAACGTAATTAAACTACGTAATGCCATGCATGAAACAATCTTTTCCAAATTTTATCGCGCATTATTTTTTTTATTTTAGACATGTTATTTTAATTGTTCTTGTGCTTCATTAAACTATTGTTATTTGATATGCTAATTTTGAAATATTAATCATTCATGAACATAATTTTAGATAAATGAGTAGAAACCTTTCGCATATACATATGTGCACACGTAATGCCATAATTGCATGTATATCTGATGAAAAAAACCTTAAATAAAACCATAGTAGGGCAAAGAACATCTCATTTGGTTTAGGCCTACATGCATGTGGAATTCTTACATGATTTTTTACACGATGTTTTTCCAACTTGGGGTTCGAGAAACCTGAGAAGATGATCATATATTAACGAGACAAACAAAATCCGTATAATTTTCACCGAAAATGCACATTGGAATAGGAAAATATCAGATTTCACGACCTGCACTTTGGTGTTCTAAACTGTTATTCAAAAGTGTAGTACAGACCGGTCATGTCCGCATGTTATTAACTGGCAATAATTTATTGTTTACAACACTTTCGACTTACCTGCTGATAGATACATTATATAGCTGGAAAATATCGAGAAAGGATGAAACGTGGACCTCTGTTTGTGCTTCGTGTCATCTTGACAGTAGCAACAGCAGCTTTTGGTAAGTTCTGGAAATCGAATTGAAGTTCAGCCATCTTGCACGATGACGTAATCGCTACTTTGCATTTGAAACCAAAGTCCGCCAAAATGTCCCGCATTTGTTTAAACTTTTCTTCAAATTTGAGAAAATAAATTAGCTAGAGGAAATAATATGGAAATAATTGTTTTTTATTTGGATCCGATTATACAATAGTTTTCGTTAATGAGAGCATGTATGGACATGTTTTGTGGAAATTAAGTCTCTCATTATAACGAACGCCATGGCCGGGGATGGGACAACTATTCGTTATACTGAGAGATCTGTTTTTACAAATTATTTTGTTATTTTTTTGTTATTTTGTTATATTTTGTTAAATAAATTGACCCTAGGCGGATTCGTGGCTTTTTATGACACCTAGCTACTGAACACCAAAAATATACATGTAATTTGCGTCAAATCTTGGAGAGTCTACACACTAAAGCTGCTTGTGCAATTTTTATGCACTATTTTGATAAGCGTTAATGCTTTAAAATATTTGCTTATAAAACCAATCCTAAAAATCAATAAAATTATTAATATTATGACATAACAGAATGTGTAATCTGGCCTTTCTGGGATAGTGACGGTGCCAGCCGAACCGTTAGTTATACTGAGAGGCCAACTTGACATGATTAGACATACATGTACATGTATATGGTCAGGACCAGCCGCTCTGTTTGTTATATCGATAGCCAAGTGTAAACAAGAAATATATTTCGACCTACTAGTAATGTACATTAGAAGAAAACTTAGCTGTAATCCAATCCGTGATTACAATCTGCATGTATTACATTAAGTTTAACTTTCAATCGCTGTTTTTGCTAACTTTTTACTAACTTGTCCCAAATCAATAAACTGGAGTTAATTAAGCCATGCACATACTAAATTGAACGTATCATTACTTCTGGGACATTTCTGGATTTTAATTTCAATGTACATATTTCAAAATATAACTTCTTCTTGGTCAGTTCACACGTTTGTTGATATACGGCACTACAATAAAAAAATAAATATTTTGCAAAACACTTGAAAGTTGATGTAATACTTACAAAAAATATCAGCGATTTGATGAAATTAAATGTTTAATATTGAGAAAATTGTTTTCTTGACAAGATATGTTCTCTTCAATTTCTACAGGTCCAACTCTGAGCAACGGCTACTCATTACCAGAAGTTGAAGACTGCATTCCAGAAAGTATGATACCAAAATATACTTTTGGAAGTAATTTTCAACAGTTTCGCTATAACTTGTCTCCATTTTTTCCAGATGAACTTTTTCAGCAATTGTACGTCTATCCCAGCCGTTATGTTATTTCTAGTAAAGGAAGTACATCATCGATGACCAGTCAAGTTGTAGGATTCAACGTGACCTGTGACCTCTCCATTTCCGTAACTGGAAGTTGCCGATATTCGATGAAGGCAAGAACTTTATTAACTTTTCTGAATTTTTCCAAAATTTTAAAACCTCATTTCTCCATTTTCTTTTTCACCTTTTTAGATAGACCATTGTGTGCGGGTTAACGAAGATCAAAATATTGGTAAATCCCACAAATCATTTGATCCAAAAAATGGTTTCGTCTTAGACATAGCAAGGTATATCCAAATTAGGCAGCCAATTCAAGAAATCCCTTGATTGGATATTACTTAACAAAATGGCATTTTTTCCATCAGATATCCCGTATTCTTTTCAATGTCCAACGGAAAAGTTGAAAAACTGGCTGCTAACAAAGAGGAATTAGTGAATGTCCTGAATTTCAAACGTGGAATTATTTCCAGCATATTGGTGAAAAACTCTACAGAATCGGTTCAGAAACATGGCCATCAAGTAAGTCTAAACCAGCACTTGATAAAACAATCAGTTAAAGATTCCAGAATTCCAATATAACTTATAGATTTTGAGAGGATATAAAAGTTTCTTGGATGTTTTTCAAAGAAATTCCAGTGGAGGTCGGATGTGCACGGATCTTGTCCAACCCAGTACCGCAAGTCAGATTCAGTCATCACAATGACTAAAAGGATGGCCGAATGCAATTACCCTCAGAAAGCTGATTGGTCTCACAGTCCTTGGTCCTTTTTCTGGAATATGGTAAATTCTGAAGAATCGACCATGCAGTGAGGACATAACTTTTAAAAAAAATCCAACGACATTTGCAAACCTTTTTCCAGAACTTTCTTCAAAAGTTGGCCATGGATTCCAAAGTCAACTGCCAGTATTCCAAAGACCAGCTTCTGCCATCAGTCAAATGTGCTGAAGAGCACACGATGCGGATGCGACTATCCAATGACACCGGAAGTGACTTTCAAACTATCATCACGTAATTGACATCTTGAATTCTCAGAATTTTTTCAAAACTTTCTTTCAAACTATCCAACACGGAAAACTCATGCAAGCAATATGCTTTTGTTTTAGGCAAGAATTTGTTGCTCTGGATGCCAAGCCATTAACCAAATCCTCAGAGAATTTATCCGAAGACGACTTCCGGTTAGTGGACATCCAATATGAGCATGAACGAGAAAATGAACCTGTCCAGAATCCAGAAGATCTGCAAGTCAAAGGTAACTGGAACCAAAGCTTTCCATCAAAGTCCATTTTATCCAAATTTTGACAAAAAACTGATGCTTTTTAGTCATTTCCCTGCTGGAGGGGCTGGTCATCGATACAGAAAAGCTAATCCAGTCGACGTCCAAATTCGAGGAGCTCGTTGACCTACTCCGAAATTCTGCAGATCTGAAGGACATCACTTTGGGTTTGCCAAGCTGTTGGAACTCGCAGAAATGCCATCGACGTTCGGTTTCCTCTACAGGAATCCACGATTTTAAAGTAAATATCTTTGACAAATTCTGATGGCTCTGAAGGAAACTAATGCTTGACACCTCTCTTTATCCAGTTACAAATGGCCCAAACATGGAGGGATGCTCTGGTCGAGTGCAACAGGTTGCCCTGCTTCAGGGGCCTTCGTATCCTGCTCACCATGAACAAAGACTTCTTGGATAACGTCATTACAACAAACTATTTAAACATGGTGTTTCTGTCTTGGGCCAATCTCAACGTACCAAACATCGACTACTTCCCGGAAATGTTGGTATGAGTATACTGATTATTTGCATGAAATGTAACCTGTAGGTCCATGTGTTCTGATTATTTGCATGAAATGCAACTTGTAGGTCCATGTGTTCTCATGTGGATAATCCCATGATTTGGATATAAAAGCATGAAACATTGAGCATGTAAACCTATGCGAATATTTATATGAAAATCAATAAAAACTTTTTATAATTAATATAAAATAATCTGACCGCGTGCTATTTTATTTTTTAAAACCATTTTTTAAGAAAATGTGCAAGTTGAGGCCTACCAGACCTTGCCTTTTGTCACTAACCACGGCCGTACACCAGTTTTGGCAACAAAATAAGGAGAATACCAAAAACGGGGTAAGTAATTGGCACAACGTACAAAAATACATGAGAATCAATTTGAAAACCAACTTTATGGAATATTTGAAAAGCTTTTGAATTCAACATATTTTAGTTCCCGGCAGTATTTCGGGATATTGTTCAGTACATTAGCTTGCCCATTGGTACCAACTGTGATACTAGCGAGACCTTTACCAGAGAGCAAATCATGGTGTCACTAGCGGTAAGTTTGCAATGATAGGTGACCATGCTGAATGTCAGTACAGGTATCCAACGGCTTCAACCGGTATAAAGCACTAAATCTCGTTTTAGGCCATCGCCAATCTAGGAGAAGTTGCAGAATTGGCCATGGAGGACCTGCCAGAACGGCTTCATGTCTGTGCCACCAATGGACAGCTATACTGGCCAATCAACGTCCTCGCAATTCAGGTATGATGATAGAATCACCTCATAGACCTACATGAGCATCCCACATCCAATACGATCACTTCCAGGCACAATGGCGCTTTCGACCAACGGATGTCTTACGGCAGAGACTGCTCACTGTCTTCCGGAATTCAGCTGCCCGCCAAGACTTTCGGGTAGCTGCTTACGAGATCTTGAGGAGGAACTGGGGGGATGAGAGGCTTGTCAGGGAGGCGGCGGACATCCTGGAAAGTGGGGGAGAAAGCTTCAACCTGAAGACCTTCTTGGTCTCCAGCCTCCGGGCCACGGCCAAGTCACGAGAACCTTCCAACGCTAAGTAGGCGAAAACTATAAAAGTAATTTTGGGAAAAACAACCGGAAGTTCTGTTATTTTCTTGTCTCGGTTTTCCATCACAGGTATGCGGAAGCGATTCGCGCTGCCATGGACGGGGATCCGGAAGCGTTCCGCTTGCGCACCGACCGCTACGTGTCCAAGCACAACGAGCGTCACTTCCGCTTCAACGCCCCGCTTCTGGAACAACCGGAAGACAGCTTTGGCTACAGCTTCAGCGAGGCCATCCTGCGCAACCCGGAAACCTTCCTGCCATACTCTCTGACGGATGCGCTCCAGGTGGAGCTGTTCGGGAAGACCATCGATCTCTACGAAGTTTACGGAAACTCGAGAGGTAGTTAGAGAATGTCTTTGAGGAGGTGCCGGAAGTAATCCTTACAAACTCTCAACCAATCTTTTCAGGAATGATGAAGAGTTACGAGGTCTTCCTGTCCTACTTCTTTAACTCTGACAAACTGAACTTGCCCGAAACTGCCCAGTCCGTGGTCAAACTGCTCAACATAGTGATTGGCAAACAAAAGAAACCGGAAGCCATCAACAAATTTGCATATCAAGTCGACGACAACATCTTCAAGAGTCTGCTGCGCATTCGCAAAGATCAGATGGATACACTGGAGAAGGCTTTTTCTGGAGAACATGCTGCCATTTTTAAACTCAAGCTACTGGGTAGATGATGTCTTTTGCATATTTCAAATGTTCTTCAGAACTCGCTTTTGGGTGTTCTCAACAATCTTTTAATCATTTTGGCACAAGGTGATGTGCTGGGATTCACCACATCGGATTTGCTCCAGGAGGACATCTTTGACATCATCCAGTCCTGGATCGTGCCTCCCATTATCCCCACCGAACTTCCCATTTTCACGTCCAGGAGCCGCATCATAGAAGCCACTCATCACGTTCCCACCTTATCCGGTCTGCCCCTGAAATGGACTCTAGACTCCTTCTTCATCCATTCCCTGAAGGAAAAGAGACAATTCAACTACCTGAATCCTCACTACAGAATTGGGTTTAATTTCAGGTGAGTCGATATCGAGTCTGCCATCTTGGACCATTGCTTGTATTTTATCCATCAAGGAGCAATATTGTTCCATGATATATCATTTCAGTTCCTTGGCGACTCTCCAGGCACGGATGCTTCTGGACTTTCCAGGGCAGACCACTATCGGTGTCCAGACGCTGAGCACCTCATCTTCATCATTTGGTGCTACCTTAAAATTCATGCACTCATTTGCAGAAAAGACGCTCAACGTCAGTGTGGAACTTCCTCAACGGCCCTTGCACTGGCTGAGATTGACGTAAGTGTTCCACACATTCCAACCTCTGGCATTTATATAAATACTAAAACATGCCAACCGTTTATAGGCGACAGCATTCTGTGTTCCAAAAGTCAGCAGATGAGGTGCAACCAACAATTACCCCGACTGGCAGCCAGGGGTGTTATCGCAGATTGCTGCCTCAAATCGGCACCCAATGGTGCCAGGGTAGTTTCAACTTCCGACACAGAGGTCAGCATGCATCCCAGCCATGGTTATTTACGGGTCAAAGTTCAGAATGGTTCCTGAGGACCGAACTCGACCAGAGGTAAGCTTCTCTCAAAATCCAAAAAAATGGACAATGGTGTTTTAACTTGATTTTCGTTTCAGTCATCACCGAACGTTTGAGTTCAACTTGGACATCAATCGAGGCAATGAATTCAGTACAGATAAATTTGGGATCAACCTTAGGGCCATTGGTATGTAAGGGATCACATCGGTAAATTTTTAAATAAATACAGGATTGAAACGTTTACAAAATCTGTGTCCAGATCCAAAGAATCCCAAAAAATTCACTGACATCGCCACTTATCGTCATGACTGGCACAAAGGAAGGGACGAGCATAGGATCGAGTTCCAGGTCCCCCTGATCCCCCACCTCAACTGTACTGCCGTGAAACGGTCCACGGATCTGGGTTACGAACTGCTGGCTTCTGTGACCATCTTGCCCAAACGGACATTTGCCATTCGCTACCTGGTTAGATTTTGAGCCCATTGATTAAAAATCTCAGGAGAAATGCTGCTCACTGACACAAGAATCAATTTTCAGACGAAAATCAACCAAGAGCATGGTTCTGAAGCTACACTGCGACATCCTCCAACTTCCGGTTCCCAACCAACCATAACACTTCCGGTGGAGTACCATTCCATTAACATCTCCACCCCCACCGAATACTACAGTTGGACTTACAGTCAGAGACGATACCCCCAGACATTTGTTGTTGATATTGAGTTCAAGTGTCACAGGTGAGGCTGGTGCACAAAAATTAACCTAGGGCATTTTGCGAGAAATGGAGACTATTGTTGAAAATATTTGTAGCTTTCAACTGCAAGACGCTCAGTGGCTTCATTGGCTGATGTCCACCAACTCAGACAGTCGACTGCAGACACTCGTACTGGCATTTCACCACGAGTCGCAATACATGACTGGAAACCTGACCTTACCGAGCATGCCCCACCTCTCCTACAACCACCTGAAGACTCCATCGTCCATTCTGGAACTTGAGACCTTCTTGGGATCTCTGTCAACCGGGGCTTGGGCCTTCCGGTTCAACTTGACGCAGCGCCATCCACAGAGTAACCAGTTGGTGGTAAATTTGTCTAGATCATGTCTAAATTTGTATAACTTTTGGATAAAGTCAAGATTTCCTCGTTCCTTTTTTCAGACATTCCTAAATTTCAGCACGATGGCGGATACCGGAAATGAAGATAGAAATGGTCTGGAATCCAGTATTTATAAAGCCAGGATCGATGTCCCTGACTGTTCACTGGTGGCCGGGATGGCGCTCCTTAAGGTTGATGGAAAAGACATCAACTGCAATATGTTCTTCCATAAAAAAACGGAAGTAAGGCAATGAGAACATGTTACATTTGATTGGTTGTTGTGGCTGGGTACTGCTTCAAGATACTGTTGAAATATCCCATTTTTTTTCAAGGAACACCATCCTTCAGCATTGACACCCACCATGGCAGATCCCATTCGAATGGGCATCCGGTTTTCCAGGAATCATTCCAAGTCCAACGACGAAAACCCAAATGGAGATGCCGGACAAGCAAAATACACAATTCTTGCCAACCTAACTTATGGTCCAGACACTGTTCTAGCCCAGTACATGCTAGAACACGCTGAAGACTTTACCAGGTAAAGTGTCCTTTCAGAATTCCTGGAATCCAATGCACGACTTTCATATTCTAAAAAACTTTTTCAGACTCGCGCACACCTTCTTCTTGGAATCCTCTGCTCTGAAGCTGCGTTGGGAATCAGCTGTTGATGCTGACCTGCAGACTCCAAAGTCGTCTATCCAATGCAAGATTTCCAGAACGCCCCACGATCATGTCCTGGCGAGTTACAACGCCGATATGAGCCTCTCACCGGACAACACCTTCGGCTTCCAAAGTTCAATGTACTCCGAATGGTACTCCTCCAAGAGTCACCTCAGTTATCGAGCATCTTCAGATAAGGGGCTTTTGTTGGACGTGTACTCCAAGGCCAACTCTTCCATCTGGGGCATTGGCAGTACGACACTAAAACGTAAGTTTGGGAAGTCCAAGAAGTTGGAATATTCTAAGTGAATTAATTTAAGCTAGCTGATTCTTGAATATTAGATACCATGGCTGGGAGCACCGTCAGTACAACTTTCGAGAACCAGCTGCTGGAGTATGGCTTTCAGGGAAATTGGGACAACCGAGGCCGAGGATCCTTCCACGTCAAAAGCAAGGTGTGTAGCCTTTGTCCTGGAGAGTAGGGGATGGGGGTCATTGTGACACACATTAGCACAACTTATGCATGTTCTGTTTCCAGAATCTGGAATACGTTCCAAATATTAATGGCAATGCGGAATACTCCCCATTTAAGGACAGCTTCCTGAAGCTCAGTCTACCGGATGTATCCAGAGATGTCTTTCTCGTCTATGAGATGTCGCCACACCAGACTGAGATGAGGTTCATGCTGTGCTTCGACAAGCAATGCAAGGATGCTACTGTGAGCATTCTAACGAAGGCCACTTTCCTGAAATCTTGAAATCTCACACTTTGCATTCTTTGTAGAAAAATCCAGCAACTTTTTTGGGCAAATTGCTTTTCACATTGGTTGAAGAGAAGGATCTGACCTTCACCCTCATTTACAACAAGCAGTTTGGCAAATTAATCAAACCGTTTATTAAAGCGAGGTTTGGTATCAAGGTAATTAAAACATAGCAACAGATTCTTACAAATTCCTGCAAAGTTCCCATGAGGACTAATTTCTTCACACTAGAAACAAGACGGTAATGCCTTATCGGATGCCAATGGTGGAAACTATGCTGATGAGGTGACCATCAGCCAGCTCATAGGACCCACTCTGAGCAGTCTGCAGCAAGAAACATGCAAGATCCTCTCGGGATTCTCTTCCATTCCAGAGAGTCTCACACCGTTGAACGATCAGATTTTCGGGACGATGGCACGAGTGATATCTTTTGCTTTGACAGAATCCAGCTTGGCCAAACTGTTCTATTCCAGTCGCCTGCGTAAGTATTACATGTACAGTTCAAAGTTCATGGACGGATCCCAAGATTGTTATTCTGCCATGTCTTCTTCAGCGCACCTTTACCATCGCCATGAATTAAATCGAAGGCTTCCTCAATGGATTTCCTGGGGCATTTCAAGTCTGGGTTTGGGCATGCTCTCTGTGCCTGGAGAACGTTCCGAAAACACTTACAGCATCACGGTGCCCTTGCCGATGATTGGATGGAAATTTGGGGTTGAGTTTTCAAACTTTTGAGTTTCAACCTTCCAGCTTTTGACTCATTTTCACAGTTATATTGTAAAGAAATTCTCCAAACTTTCCAGACATATCCTGCCCGCCCGAACCCAGCCTTCTACAGGTACCTACACGCCCTCTGGCCCCTGAATTCCGGTTCTTGGCCATCTGATAGGCTCTTCAAAGACTCCTGGTACACTCGTGCCGCTCTGTTCATTGGCCAAGGTAACGTCTACACCTTCGATGGACGACCTCTACCTCTGGAGCAGGCCTTGAGTCCCGGATGTGCTTACCTCCTAAGCCACGACTTCGAGCTCCAGAAGTTCACCGTCTATTTCAATGACCGGAAGTTCCACTTCCTGTTGGCGGACACCCGTCTAGTGCTTTCCCAGAGCGGTGAAGTGTCCGTCAACGGCACTCTGGTGGATCTGCCCTTTGAGCACATGAATGAGTAAGCACCACCGATGCCATTTTCAAATTACACTAACCAAATACCCTAAACAACTTTTCTTGAATGTGGATTGTATATTCCAAAAGAGAGTTTCGTGTCAGCCGCCGGGAGAACCTGGTGGAAGTGGACACCAAATACAACTTGAAGGCCATGTGTGACGTGGAAGCCATCTTCTGCGTCTTCTACACCAACGCCTGGAAGTTCAACCAGCTCATTGGCCTGCTAGGGAACAACAATGACAACCCAGGTGATGAAGTCAAGGTAGGACGAATTTTATCTTGGTGTCTAATCCAAATTCTGGCAACACAAGACCTCATTTCAATAACATTCCTCCGGCAGTCTAAATCTTAACATTTCACATTTCCACTTTGTCCGGCATAGGGGTTGACGGACAATCGACTCTTCAAGGAAACTGACCACTGCCTTACCGGTACCGTGGGGCATCCCACAGTATACGAACTGACCGGAAGTGGACAGTGTGGTCGGAAGGAAGTAAGACTCCCTGACAGCGTGCAGTCCAGCGGCCAGGTGTGCAACACCTTCAGCGATGTCTCGCGGTTCCTCGGGTCACATTCGCCTACCTTCTTATGCCACGACATTGTACCCAGTGTCAACTTCCAGTATCTTTGCAAATACTGCTCTCGGTCTCCTTGCGCTACCGTCAAAGCGTACTTGGCCCTTTGTGGGGCACAAGCGGTACCCGTGGGCCTGCCCTCGGTCAACTGTGGTAAGCCCAGATGACACTCGCCTAAGCATTCCAACATTTTCAATAATAACTTTCTGAAATGTGCATTTTTGTTTTTGAGTATATGTATATCTTTCATCGTCCTGAAACAGATACCTGCAACGGACATGAACGTGGTACAGAATGGACGGAGCAAGTGGCCAAAAAGATTGAAGTGATATTTCTAGTCGATCAAGGGCAAATGGGCAAGAAGTTCGTTAAAGGTAATTTTAAAGGGATGTTCTAAAATGTTTAGAAAAATGACAGAATAGAATGGCACTATAGCTTCAAAGCATTGTGTTTGAAATTCTTCATTTTATTACATGTTTGGATATATATTGCAGGAATGGGAATTCTAGCAACTTCCATCAATACAAAATTCACCGAATTCGGATATTCTCCCGTGAGTTTTGGAATCACGGGATTCCGGGGCAGTGATTCCCGTCCCGGAGCAGAGCAGCACACTCTCAACAGGTAAGTCCAAAATGCCCCATGCCAAATCAATTCCGTACAAGGGCACTCATCTTTTTTTTTGGTCGTTTGCAGTAAGCTAATGGGAAGTGTGGCCGAATTCCGCCTCCATGGGTTGAAATCCCTCACCTTCAATGGTCACAAAGACGGTGGAGGAAGCGGTCCATTCGATGCCATCACCTATGCTGCCAATCACTATTCGCTTGATCCTAGGGCCCATCACGTATTCGTATTGGTCACTCAGGAGGACCCCACGGCAAGTCATATGCTAGGAATTAAAATAATTCTCATGGATCCGGGACTTAATCTGGAATTGGGCTACAATGGTCTAAAAATTCTGAATTTCAGGACATCATTTACGCCGAGGCAATGCACAGGGCCAAGCAAGTCATGGAAGAACATCAGGTGGTGTTATACGTCTTTTCCAATTACACCAATATTGAACAGCAGCTGTGGAGGTATTCAGTTAAGGTCTACACCACGGGACAAGAAAGAACGGAATCCGTGGAGGTACGTCCCTCCAGAGAGGGCAATGACTTTTGTTTTGTTCTTCCATCAACAACTATACTTTTATCTAGGGCCAGTACTCAAGATTGGCAACTGCCACCAATGGCGCTCTGTGGCAGCTGTCCCATCTGGAGGAGGGCAGCCATCAGCAACAGGTCTACCTCGACACCGTTGCGGAGGAAATGCTTATTCATGGACAAAAGGAAATTGGACAATACCGGAAGTGTGTATGTTCTGCCCCGAAGTACCACAAGGTGCGAACGATGTGCCACGCTTCGTCCCGCCCAACTCCAGGGCGATAGGGCACACATCGGCTAAAGATGGCCTCTGGGGGGTACTCATCACAGAAACCTCCTCTGACATTTATGTATTGTTTTTATATAAAATAAAGTAGACTCCATTATTAATCTTAATAAAGAGCGCATCTTTCCGGAAGCAAGTAAATGAATCTTAAACAGTTTAGAAGTTCACACAATTCTTGTACAGTAAGTGCCGATCAGAGGCTACACCACAATTTAGCGATCAAAAATTCTTAAGAATATTACGGTTCGTTTACTTACAAAGAATGTATAGGTGATCGAATGGAGGAAGATGCTTGTTAACAGTTATTATCGAGTATCGATAATCCGGAAGTTCTTGCTGGAAGACGAATAGAAATGGACTACTTCCGGTCACCGGCTGAAAAAAACTCCGATAATGGTCGATTGTCAGTTGTTGTTGTTGTATCATATGCAGTCCTATCTAAGAAGATTGTATGTCTACCAGTCGCTATCGCACTACCATCAGCTTTCTTTCTTATATCCAATATAACGAATGCTAAAGTTTTTCCTATGCTCAGCGTTCTGGCATCAAGTAGAATTTCTTCACCCTTTTTTGCACCTTGATGATGGCTGCAAAAATTGCAGACAGTATTTTTAGTTAATAAGCTTAAGCTTGATGGTAAAGCATAAAGAGAAGCCATATATAGTAACTTACGCAACGTTTATTTCGACAGATACTCCTGTCTTGCCAGTTGTGAAAAGTGCCAGCGCTGTGGTCAAGTCCACCAAGGTGGAAGTGCAACCTCCATGCAGGTTTCCCTGAGGGTCAACGTGCTCCTCCCCAATGGTCATTTCAGCAACGCATGAACCCTCTTCTACCGAAACGACTTTGATCTGCTCGGTTCATGGGTCAAAGATGGGTTGGAAAACATGAATAAATAGATATTTTGGACGAATACCTAGGAAGAAGGAGGATGCTGGACAGCCCTAGGAAATCATCTACACTGTATGCCTGTAACACTCCTAGGTCAAGTCAACAGCCTATCCTGGGTTTAAGTTATCGTTGGTACTGATCACCATGCAAGGCTGAACAGTGTACATTAGCTAATATTGGCCATGAAGTTAATACTTTTATCTGAAATGGATGGTGACAACAACATAAACCCAGGTTCCAAGAGTGACTGTCACTTACCGAACGTCCAAGCCATTGGTCGTATCCATTTTTAGTAAAACGACTCAGCAAGCTTTTCTGTAGACATTTCGCGAGTTGAGTAACCGACTTAGCCATTTTGGTGCGGAAGTTAGACTTTAAATATT
>JAQGCC010000245.1:0-46107 GCA_034698905.1 Xestoiulus laeticollis | reverse complement strand
GGTCGTCTCATTCGACCACAATACAGAGCCATCTAAAAACTTGTCAGTTTTTTCATATGCAGTTGTATGGACGGTTGTTGTTCGATCACCCTGTCTGAACTAAGACTATTTCCCTTCTTATGTTCCTTGTGCTGTCTTTGATCTTGAGAAAATGGTCTTCATATTCAACCCCAATGCAGAGTCACACAGTACTTCCCCAATCTTCCTTAAAAGCTACTAGTTGCAGTTGTTAGAGGGTTGTCGGTTGATCACAGACTCTTGATTATTCCTTCCTTTGTGCCTTTACCAATGTTTGTCTTTTTTGTCATCTGTTGTGTACGTCATATGTTTTCTACGCAGAATTACTTAATTATACCCTGATTACTATACATGTATTTTATTTTTTTTATCGTAATTTCTACCACGTAATGAGTAACTTAAATTGCCATATTTTTTTTATAAAAATAGACAAATTCTGCAATTAATTGTAACAATACGAAATTTCATGCCTGACATCTACAATTGTAGTACGCAATTTCTCTGTATAATTTAATTTAATTTTTTTGTTCAAGGTGAAGATTTTAAGTTTGCAAATATACTTTGAAAAAAATCTGATTTTAAATCGTCTCATTTTCATGTGTCAATTTAAAGAATTTATTTTAGGTTTTGAAGCTGGAGTTCGGTAGCGCATCTGTTGGAAAACTTGTTCAATTCGTACACTTTCCCCCAAGCAAGCAAGTGCTATATTTATATATTTTATATACATTAGTAAAAATTGATTCAAATTTAATTCTGAGCTGCAAAACTTGTACGCTCAATGAAATGCGCATTTTAGATGACCAAACATCTCGATTTATTCGATGTTTAAATAATAAAAACAAACTTTTAATTCACAACAACTTCTTTTAATATTCCAATTTCAACCCACTTTATATTTAAATTAAAAAAATTAATCAAAAAGTGTAAAAAAAATTGCACAAAACATAAAATAAATAAAGCGTCTTCGCAAATTCGTAGAATACGCTCGAACCAGATTACATTAAAAAAATGTATTTAAAACATGCATCGATGAGATTTGGTGGTGGAAATTAATTAATTAAACTTAACATTTCACCAATTTAGGTTGTAAAACATGAAAATGGGTAAACAATACCCCAAAGTTTTCACACGCTACAAAGCAATGTTTCGGAAAAAAGGGCTACTTCCGTAACCACAGAAAAAACGTAAACAAATAAAAAAACCGGGTTGCATTTTTAAAAACGACAAGTGTGCAGAGTAAAAGTGCACGCATAAACCAAAAAAAAAACTGCAAATTTACACGTGGCTCGATTGTTTGCAACGATTTAAATGACTAGAACAATAACTCGTGTATGCATATTGAAAAATCCAACAATAGTTGGCGTTAAAAAAAACGAAAATAAAACGCTGAAATACAGTAATATGAATGAGATTCCAGGTTACCCGAGATGCGGTATATAAAAAGTTTATCAGCAGGTGATTTGCATCATAACAGCAACGAATAACTTTTTTCACTTAAAATAATTTTCTTTCCGTGGCTAGATATATCCAAAATGTAAAACGTCACTAATTTGAATTAATATTAACTAAAAATGTAACTAAATAGCACTTACCGTCATAGTAACTTGTCCCAGTTGAAATCGTCATTAACAATAGAGTCCCCGTTAAGTACTGGCCCTTGACTGAGGATACACTGAGATTCTACCTGTAAATTAATTAATACAACATGTTTTATTGCATTTCATATATTTAAGTGGAGGAATAAAGACATTTTTATTTACCATGAATGGCCTGTGTATCAACTTTTCTTGCATTTCGAGTCTTGTTTTACAAATGTCATCAATGTTTTCAGTCTTGATTAAAGAAGATGAATCGAAATGGCCATAATGAGGATTACAAATGTCAGCGCTTGAAGAACACGGATCTTCTAAAAAAATTAATATTTAAAAGGCTTAGAAATCGAAAGATATATTACCTGTATAAAAAATGGCATCATCGAATTACCTTTATTACTGTCAATAGGAGATGAAATTGATATACCCTGAGTTAAAGAACCATTAACAGTAAGATAATGACTTAATGATGTGGCCAATTCGGTTAATTGCTCGGTGGGGAAATTCGTTCCAATCATTGAATCAATGAAACCTACATATTTAATTAATAATTTCAGTATCTTCACAATTTTGTTACTGATCATATGACAAGTTCCTGTACAGATGCATTTACCTTGCAATTTTGAATCCCCACCAATAGCCTGAGATGGTAAAAAATCATTTTCACAAGGATTGTCATTTGCGACCCAATCATTGACTAGTTCATCAACTCCGCAATCTTCTTCTGAAACATCTAAAATAAATATGCGGGTTTTTAAATATGATAAGAAGAAAATTCTGCTAGCTTCACAAAAAAAAGAAAGAAATACCATGAATTTGTAGAGGTATATCAAATAAATTTGCTGGACTTTCAACTGCTTCTGAAGAATCGGCAGCTACGTGCAATTCCTGAAAAAAAAATGCATTTCATTGCTTATCCTAATGCAAATTACGGGACATTTAATTTCATTATTAATTCACTAACGTCCAAAGAATAATTCCTCGAATTATTAATGGAACTAAGCAATTCTTTGTGATGGATGGAGTCCCTTTTTGAAGGGCTGTTCAGGTGTGATTTAAATGAGCTTTCTGGCGTGTAAGGCAGAGATGGCTATTAAAAAACAGAGAGAGCATTATTTATCCAACCTTCAGGCAAAGCAAGTGAAATCAGCAGTTAAAAAAACATACTCTCTCAAATCGTCTTAGTTTCTTTTTCCTGCCAGTGAAATCATCGATCGGGCTATTATCAATTACCCAATATGAACCCTAGTAAATAATCGAGAACATGTAATTAATTTTAGACTTTAGACTAACAAACGCTTGTTGCATATAAATGTAAGCTTACTTTCCCAGGGTCTTCTTTTGTTCTTGGAACTTTGAGGAAACATTTGTTCAATGACAGATTATGGCGGATGGAATTCTAAAACAAATATTTTTGTGTTTTATTTATGCAGCTTAAGCGAATTGCATGCAGTTATATGATCGTTTTAAAATATACTAATAATAGAATATCACATTATATTAGACCAATTATAAAATATTTATCTGAATAGATCTCAATACAAAACTATATATGACGAATCATTATAAAATTATTGGATTTTAACACACAAAAAATGAATTAAATATCAATGCAGAAATCCAATTTTTAATATATTTTTTTTTTTGAAAATAAAAAAAATTAAAATTAACTTCTTGAAATATAAACTGGGATGCATGTGTAATATGAACTCGTTAGCTAAAATAATGCGCTAAAATATGAAAATTAAGAAGATCATTAAAGATGCACAACATTGCTATTAGTTTTGACAGCAACAGTTTGCTTTCACGCTGCCAAGAGAGAGAGAGCATGCATTGAATGAAAATAAAGAGGTTTGTGATGATTACTTTCCAACCAGCTCCAGCATCCCTATAGTAAGGGAAATTGGCCATTATCCAGTGATAAATCTCACTTAGCGTCAGCTTCTGCTTTGAAGAGCTATTAATTGCAAATGTTATTAAAGATGCGTAGCTGTAAGGAGGTTTGCCATCAGCTGACGTTTTACTCGAATTCTGACAGTCGACATTACTTCCATTTCGCGAGCCTTTCACTCTTCCTTCTTCTTCAAAACACACTTCATCCACGTTTGTTTTAGAAACACATTCTTCCCGATAATGATTTCTTGCGTGGTTTTGCACTTTCATACAGGCTAACCAGTCCATTGAGTTTAAACTGCGATTTAATTCTGCCATGCTACAAAAACTACAACTCACGCCATGTTTTGCTCTTGTTCTTCTACTTGACAACCTTTTTTTGTGCAACTTCTGGCGCCATCTGTTGAACGATTTTGGATACCATTAGCTCATTTTTCAAAAAAATATATATTTAGTAGATATATTTGATTTACATATCATTTAAAAGTACGTCGTAATAATAAAAAAACTAACCTGGGTCGAGTTGAGATCATTTCTAACATGCAATATTTTTAGGGTATTGAACAACTTTTGACGTCATAAATTCAGTGGTAATTAATAAATAAATAAGAAGAATTTATTACCATTCTTATTAAAAAAATATCCTTAAAATTATGTTTCATAAAATTGATGAAATACCACCACAAAAATATCAATTAATTATTTAGTACAAAATACATGTACATTTTAATTTTCGTAAAATATATTTAATATTCAACAACGGAGATAACAACAGTAAAGAAGTAACGAAAATACAAAGTACTACTCAAATTATTCGATAAGAATCTGATAAAACTATAGAAATCTAAAAATTCTGAAATTAAAGGTAAAAAATGTGTCCTACCTGAATTTTTGTTGAAGTAAAAATTTTCCTTTTAAAATTCCCTCTACGCAAAACCGCATTCTATTTTAGAGAATGCGGTTCCTACGGCGCTTTATATAAAGCGCGTATCTGAATAAGGGTTGCCCAAAAATAGCCGTCAGGCATAATATGGAACCGTCCATAAATGAAGGTCAAGCAAAATGGGGCCATTCACTCAATGGACGTACTTTGACTTCATTTAGACCCCCGTCACATTAATCAAAATTAAATCAGTCTTCAAGCAAATACTACTGTCTGGAAAATTTTATAGGCTAATAACAATCGTTGAACAGTAGAGAAATGAAAAGTAATGATAATAAAAATAAATGCAATATATTACGAGCACCTTGGTTTGTATGAAAATTTATTACCAAATATACTGACTGAACTGTACATGGACCTTGGAAACAGCGTCGAGCAGTGTTCTCTGTTAACCTCTGATGCTGAAGTAATAACCATCTCGGTATCCCATCTTTTAAATAAAACAACATTTAATCGTTTAAATGCTGCAAAACTGTCAAATTTATTCCTCCAAGTAGCGATCTAATTTTGTTTTTCGGTTGCGAGCTGGGTTCTTCCAGTTTTAAATTGAATGAAAGGAAAAAAGATAGCTAACAGGGCAGGTAATGTGCCTCGGGAGAATATTTAGTCACAAATCGGTTCACACTACTTTTACAGGGGCAAAGGATAGAAAATCTGAAATACCTAAATGAGAAAAACCGTTCCATCAAACACGGGTGAACGGAGATGGCGGCGCAAAGCCAAAAAAGCGCTTAAAAACTCACCATAATTCAGATGTCTTCCCCGTGGTCGATGTCCCCAACGTTGACTCTGTCCATCGAGGCGTGAACGGTGAAACCCAAAATCGTGTTGTCCAGCTTTTGCATCCTCTTCTTCTTTCTTTTGGCACCGGCAACTTTGGCGCCCTCAACTTCACTCGGTTGTAGTTTTGAAAGACTCGGGGTAATGGCGGGCGCTGGACCCCACATGTTCTACGTAAAGAAAATAATTTGTTGTCGTTAGTGCCGGCGCTTTCTAAGTTGCAGGATATCAAATCGGAGATCCAATGTGTTCACCTCCTCCTTTTTGTGATCCTGATTGCGATATTTACTTCGCTTTTCCAAAAACTGTTTTGCAAAATTGTGAGCTTCTTTGTTTTCGCCGAGATACATTTTCGCATAATCGTAAACCTCGTAAGGACATTCGACTTCTTTGAGAAACGAGATAAAAGTGGGGACTGGAATGCAAACAAAAGTATGCTTAGGAACGAGCCATTTTAAATTGTGTCACCTATGAAACAACCAGAAATGAACTTACTGTCAACCGTAGATTTAAACGTATGCAAGGTTTGATTGCACCATTTAGTGAACTCATCCACGCCTTGAGTGCTCCCTTCGAACAATTTCATTACCGTTTCTTCCTCCTTTCGAGCTCTAATCATGCGAGATTTTGCGGCTTGTCCCGTGCCGTTAGCCATGGTGTTATTCGCCAAACTGTGTTTTTGGTCTCTGTTTCCGAAAAAAAAAACTAAAATATTTAACTCTAATCCTGTGCTGCTTTTCTAAAGTCAAAAACTTTAGTATTCTCCATTCTTTATCGAATTCAAAGTTTACTTACTGAGTTTTGTTTGGAGGTGGCGCCTGAACTTTTGATCCATTTAAGATCGTTACAGAATCTTCCCAAAATCCGCTACTATGAGAATTACCGACCGAATTTTCAAAGTTCCAAGGCGCCGGTGATGAATTTGCACGTAACAGATGATTATTTGCATTGTTCCAAACTCCGGCTGTTGCTAGCGACACATTCTAAAGGAAAATAAAGCGTTTAGTTGCAGGCCGTGCATCCGAGATTGTTTCTCAAAGTTAACAAGCAGTCTACGTACGTTGGCTTGCTGTTGTTGTTTCTTGACTTGTTGCTCCTTTTCTTGTTCTTGAGCGAGCTTGTCGGCTTCTTCTTGCTGAATCTCGAGCAAAGATTTCACGGGTCCTCCAGTGCTATTGCCACTTTAAAAAGAAATCGAGGCGATTTTATTAAAATAAAAAAAGCAGTCGCACCACTTCTGCGAGTACCCCGTGGAACAAACAATTTTTTTTTTAATACCGATTGGCCCAAGTGAGGTTGACAGCTTTGGCCTGCTGCGCCGCTTGCATCTGCTGTTGCTGAATTTGCTGCTGGATCGCTTGTTGTTGCACTTCCCACTAATAACGCAGAATCGATGATTAAAATAAAAACTCGTTTTAAGAAACTAACGCGAGCAAAATTAACAATAAAATTACGTCAATTCTTTCTTGTCGCTCTTTTTCTTCCTGCAACTTCTGTATTTCTGCCAAGGACAGGGAATTATCGCTCGGCTTGGCAGTTTGCCCTCCCCACGCAGGTGCCTGTATGAAATAAAATTGTTTACATGGTAACGCAACAACGTAACGAAAGATAAATTGTACAAAAATGTCACCTGAGGTTTGGATTTTTGTTGTTTTTGCAACCTCTTCAAAGCCTCTTGTTGCTGTAATTTTAACTGGCGCTGTATTTCTCTTTGGTGTTCAATTTTCTGCTAAATTAAACGTGCCAAAATTGAACTGAAGTACGAAAAAAGCGAGATGGGCGTTTGAAAAAAAAAGCATAATCTCCCATTTCTTACTTTTTCTTCCTCCAGCCGTTGCTTTTCCTCATCCTGCTTTCGTTGTTCTTCCTTCATTCGATGTTCTTCCCTCTTTCGCAGGTCTTCCTTCATCAAGAATTCTCGGTGCCTGATAAGCCTCTCCTCCTCTTGTCTTAAAAGCTCCTGTCGAAGGCGTTCTTCCCTTTCTATTTCTTCTTGCCTACGCTTTTCTTCTTCTTGCTGAAAGTCATAACACCGATATGTAAGAAATGCGAACAAAGTAGATCTTGGAACGCAAAAAATACAAACGTCTTACCAAGCGTCTCAATTCTAGCTCTTTTAATCTTCTTTCTTCAGCCTCTTTTTGCTTTCTCTCCTCCATTTCTCGCTGTTGGCGAAGCAAATCTTCCATTCTGATTCTTTCTTCTTCTTGTTGTTGTTCCCTTCGCCTGATTTCTTCCCGAATCCTTTCCTCTTCTTCCAGCTGCCTCCTCCTCCGCTCTTCCTCTTGCTTCCTCAGCATCTCCTCTTCGTTTAAGCGTTTCTTTTGTTGCTCTTCTAAAAGTTTTTGCTCTTGTTCGAGAACTTCGGGGAGCATGTGAGGCGGACCTATCACGGTTTCACGCGGAGGGACGGCAGAGCTATCCAAATCCCAAACACTGGCCTGTTGATTATGCATCCCTGCCCATCGAGCACCCACTTCGGCACGTGCTAGAAACAAAACGAATATTTTTTTTGTTATCGATTCAGAGCACAGATCCTACGCAAAGAATTCAAAGAATAAATTTTAAATTACGTGTCCGCGCTTGCATGTTCCATAACGACTGGCCGTCGTCTTTTTGAGGGACAGACTGAGTCGCAGCGAGCTGAGCTAAAAACTGCCGTACCGGATCGGACATGTTGTTGCTTTCTGCCGCCGGCCTGTTCATTTGATATTCGTTAAAAACGGAATCGACTAACGGCTGTAAACCGAGAGAAGATAAACTGAAACGCGCTTACCGCGGTACAACACCAGGAGGATGTTGCTGCTGTTGAGCTAACGTCCTCTGCAACAGAAAAAATTGTTGCTGCTGCTGTTGCGTCGATAGCTGAGAGAACCCATCTGTCGATTTTAGCCCACCTAGAACTTGTAGCTGTTGTCTGCAGAATAGAAAACGAGAAATTCAATCGTCGGACTTTTAAAACTTGAATAACTATAACTGGCATCTCGGACAAAAGTTGAGTGCTAACCTTATGAACAATTGTTGTTGTTGTTGCTGAAATAAATGTTGCTGTTGGAGTAACTGCTGCTGAAGAAGTTGCTGCTGTAAGATGCGTAACTGTTGCTCGTGATCGGAGGTCAAATCGTTCTGATGTTCCATCGGCATTGCGGTAGGTCCGAGCAAGTCGTTCTTAAAAGCAACAAAAAATAAGTTAAATGAAGTTTCTTTAGAGAATACGTTATTTCCTAGCATTTTCTATTGCCAACTTCACCTACCAACACAGAAGCCTGCACTGTTGGCACAGTCTGTGGAATCTGAGGAGGCTGTAATGGTGCCGGAGGTGATGCCTGCACTACAATGGGCCCATTGTTCGACAAGAAAGGCACACACCCCCATTGCTTCACCAGTTCACCTATGTAGAAAGTGAACGAATTAATTACAGCAAATTTCAAAATATTCACATGGCAAACTACATTTATTGGTTAACAAAACCTGTTACAAATGAATAACTTACCCAACGGGCAGAAACGTCCTTCCACGCCCCGCCGAACCAAAAGACTCATGTTAAAATACCCCGTCCGGAACCACTCTGCCATTTCGGAATCGGAGAACGGACCTAAATTCACAACAACAAAAAAACTTTCAGACATCGATCCCGCATATAAGCAATAAGATTGTTAGACCTGTCCTACCTTGAACGATTCCTTGTGGATCCCTGTAAAACCACTGGGATAAGGTCGAGTTGGAAATGTGACTGGCATCAACTTTTTCATCCTCCTAACAAAAATCAAATTAAACATCTTTTTAGCATCGTTCTAACAAATCGTTTTTGATTAAGAGCTTAAATGTGACGGCTGTCTGACCTCCGCCGTCCAAGTGTCCACTAGGCTCTCTGCTGCCTTTTCTAAATGTTCAAAGTTAACCTCTTCCTTTTTGTGAGTTGGCGACGGAGTTTTGTTTTTGACGGGTACGAGAGTGGGATTTACGCTAGGTTCTTCAGTGTTGATATTTTCCCGTTTCACCTTCAATGGTTCGGTTTCTTTCGCTCTGTCTAGTTTTCTAACATCGAGTTGTGACTGAGATGGTGATGAGGTATTCTTTGGTTCTGGACTTGGCGGTTTGGGCACCTCCACTTCTTTCGGACTTCCAGGCGAAGGACTTGTTGCATGCGATTTCTGTATATCATGCTACAAAAACGAAAATACCTTACAAATCTAGCCGAATAACGTTGATAAGAAGCATAAAATAGACGAATTATTGTTACATGGGGTGTGTCCTGATTTGTATTTACATTATTCGCCATTTCTTTCAATTTAACTTTTTTCTCATCATCCTATGAATTTTAAAATGACATTAATTAGTTAACTTATCACAACAATATGTTACCTATAAAAAATTAAAATACGCGATGTACCACCTTTGTTTCCATAAAGGCCCCAGTAGCATCGAATGTCCCCACACTATCCGCAACCCTATTATCTTCGGTACTCCATTCTGGAAGAATATCACCTAAAAAAACACAAAACGATTTTAATATCTCGCAGAAGCAAAGCAAAAGTCTTGCCGTTCTTTTGATCGAACAGAGCTGCGTACCTCCAGGATGATCATCATTCCATGGCCGACCTGAATTTGATTTCCGCAAGGGACCTTTCCCATTGCTCGCCCATTCTGAATTGGGGTCATCATGCTCTCCCCTTTCACCCCTCTCAGATCTCCATCCCGTTCGTCCTAAAATAAACCAAAAACGTCAACACGAAAGACATTTCCTCAAATATCGTAATACAACAATTTTAAAATGCTAATAAGTACCCCATTTCTCAGATCGTAAACCGCTGACTCTCCATCCACCATCGTCTTCTCCATCTCTATCCCTATCTCTTTGATTGCTAGATCGCCAATCCAAGTTCCCTCTCGGGATTTCTTTCCGCCCTGGCGTACCGGACTCTTCCTCCCGGCCAGGAAAACCCTTCTCGTAGCGCCGTTCGCTGATAAAGTAGAAAATAAAATCATATCGATATTGGTTCATGTGCAATTTTATTACCAAGAAAGGGTTTTACCGTTCCTCCCAACCATTTCCACGTTCAGCTAGAGCATTTGGTCGTTCGTACGATCTCTGCCTCGTAAAAATACCAGGTGGAGCATTTTCTCCGCTATCCTCCAGAGAAGGACCTCTTTGAAAGTATGTAGCTCGTCCTTTAAAATAAGATATATTGGTCTATGTAACATAAATATAGCTACAATACACAGTTTATCTAATACGAACCTCGACCTCTTCCTCTATCGACAGAACCTCCTCCACGTCCTCCTCTAGGTGCTGGCACTCCGGCCGGTGGCCCACTCGTTCCCTTTCCCATCAATCTTAACACGGCATCACTATTGACCGATCTTGTCCAAATTTTCTACATCATGCATAATTAGAATTAAATTTACTATAACGATGTTTCCTTTATATGCAAAGCCAATTTTGATCGCAATCAAGGCATCACCTGCTCCTCTTCTGTGAGTGCTACAAGGGTGACAGGTAGTTGATACTGTTCCTTGTGCATCCCTGTAAACTGCTTCAGATCAGGTGGCATTTTAATATCCTTGGGGAATATGGCTAACATTTCCTCTTTTCCGTAACGAAACTCAGCCAATTTAAATTTTGGAGCATGCAGACCCAATCCTGGTGATGGCGGTGGCGATGATACATTTGTACCTTGGGAAAGGTTACGCAACCTACAAACACACAAGTATGACAAGAATTATTATCCGCACATTTTAAAAGAATTGAGCACAAAACAAACGATGGACTGTAACCGTACCATTCTGGACCGAATTTAAGTGCAGATTCACTCATTGTATAAATTATTGTATAATTCAAGTTAATCGATGTGATAAAGGTATGGATATCCAATTGACAATTTTATACTGCAGAAAGAGACAAAAACATACACATTTTATACAACATGCCTAAAACAATAGTACATGAAATTAAAATATTTAAAAAACAATACAACTCCGTTTGAGGCCTGTGAGTATACTCTGGCTATAAGCACATTTGAGGCACTTTTGGTATGAAAAGTTGGTGGATTTTCATGGGAAGCCACATGTCTACCAATACAAGGAAATATTTACAAAAAGTAAACAAAATATTTTTAAAATTGAAATCTTGACAATAATCAAAGAAAGACGTTTCGTATTTTTACTTCAGCACCTAAATATGACAAGCACGATTTTTAAAACAAAGCATGTGCTCATTCCTTGGCATTTATATCGCCAATTATAATGGATTTAAATATGAATAAAGTTAAAAAATTGCAATTTCATATGCCCGTTTATAAATTAATAAGAAAGGCACGGTGGATTTTTATTTATGTACATAAATACGTAACTTTCTAAAAATAGCTTTTGCATCTTTTCTCCGACATGCTGCTAAAAGGCATTCTAAGGGGTAGCGCAGTACTAGCGCTGCTTTTCGTGAATAGCTCTTTTCTAGGTCAACATGAAAGGCTCGTCTCCACGCTATATAAAGCACCATTTTAATAGCACTTTTAATTCAACGAACATTATTCGATACGATTTATTTTTAAAAATAAAACGGAATGCCAAAGTCTAATTGGTGAAATGTAAATCAGCTGAAACGGAACCATAATAGGGAGGAAGTGGGGAAACACGGGGTGCCTAGAAAGGGTTCAAAAATAAAAATAAATCTATTCGTAGGATTACGGAAGAAACCCTAACAATACATTTTCTTACGAAAGATTGTACTTTTAAGCGTTGATCAAATTATTTCAGTTAAGACGTAAATAAAAGTTGGTTAAACAGATAATGGTAAAGGCCTCGCCTATATGCCTTTCAGTACATGGTGCAGCTGAACCTAGTCCTATAGGATATCAAAGATTAAAACAAGTGGACCATATGCATGTTTTTTCAGCGTGCAATACCAAATTATTTTTATAAATGTACAAGGATGGTTATTTTTTTATAAGATCAAAATTCTATATAGCTCGACGAAAAAAATATGCACAATTATTAAGGTTTTTACCTCGGCAAAGCGACTAAACACGACACGAAGTCAGCACGACAGCACTGGAAAAGATGGCAGAGTTGAAGTCACGTGACGGAACAGTCCAAGAACAAGTGCACGAGTGGGGTCACGGATAATGGCATTAGCCAAATTCGGCAATTCAGATTTTTTGATAACACGCATTGTAGTGATGGGATAAGAAACTATTGCCGAACTGAGCTATATGTAACCCTCATTTTTTTGATTCAACTATGAAACTATACTCAAAATTCGAAATTATTTATATTTTAATAATTAGTTGTGTGTTCACATCGCCAAATTCAAATACAGAAATTTTACAAAAAGTGAAATTTGTGTGAAATTTTTACAAAATAAAAATGTCTACAAACTACCAAACTAGCTAAAATAAAATGATAACAATATAAAAATATATATATTTATTTATTCAATAAATTCAATTCCTTGGGATTAGATTCAATACCTTGTATGAGAAAATATGATAAAAAGAGTTTAAATATACTATGGAAATTAGTTGGTGATTTACATGTATACGGTTTGCACTAACGCCAATTTTCCATGCAAGAAATGGCAAATAAAAATTAGAAATCTTTCAGAAATTTCTACAAGATAGAATTATTAAATTATGTTTAAACTAGATGCACACATAAAATGCTTCTAAATGTTATTTCTTATTAAATGTAATAATAAATTCGCACTGTATTTAAAAATCGTCAGTGAATGATAATCAAAAAAATCAAAAATCAGTGAGCTTCTTAAGAGAAGATCGACGTATGGATGATGTCATGCGATTTCCTTGATCAACCAAGCAACGTGGTCAAAACTTTTGCCTACGTCCTGTATATACATTATATATACGAAGGTGGGCAAAAGAATCGGGACAGTAACACAGAAAACGTTGAGAGGTTTACGTGCAACATCAACAAGCTGCTTTTTGCAACTTCCAAATATACCGGTTACCTACAGGTTACACTTTCAATAAATACACGATACGATGGATCTAACAATTTTCTTTCGATCTGCTAATGAACAAGCTGAACCATTGCCAACTACAGTTAAAGGTAAGCTACAATAATTCATTTTTTCGACGATTTTTAAGATTAATTTAATTGCATTCAAAAAGTTGTGGGAAGATCATGAATTTGCAAAATGCAAATACGCATTTTTAAAAAAAATATATAATATGTTTATACATGTCCATGTACTTCTGTATGTGATACCAGTAAATGAAAGCAAATGTAATGACTAAAAGGTACTATTATATACTTTGAAGACATTTGCCATGGAATAAAGATTACGAATTTAATTTTGTTAGCCGCTGTTTTAATGAATTCAACGATTCATGTTTTTAATGATATATATTTTCAATTTTAACTCAAGACGTATTTTATAGCATGTTGTTTATAATTTCAAAAATTGTTTGATCATGCTTTTAATGTTATAATTTCCATTTTGGAACTTTTTGCTTATTGTCAACACCTTAATGTAAGAAACACTATATTGTTCTTAATTGGGATTATTTATAGGTTCATTGGAATTACTCGGGATATTATAAGTTAATTACAAAAATATTACAAGACAGGTTGATTGAAATATTTAAAAAAATCAAAGTTACAACGTGCATCAAAATTTATGATCATTGCAAAATTCTGTATGTATGTGTAAAGGATATAAAACAAGGAACATGTATACAAAAACGTCCTCATTCCTTAACATGGATTTCATGTTTGGTTCATGACATCATAAGGGCGAAAAAAGAAAAGCCCTCGACCCAATGCACTTTGAAAACTCGAGATAATAATGAAATGCATATATACATGTACATGTTGAACTGAATTTCTGATCAGATATCAAACTAAACCTTTTCTGCAAAACTATAGGAAAAATCCCAGAATGGTTAAATGGCATCTTGATGAGAATAGGACCTGGGAAGTTTGATTTGGATGATTTCACCGTAAATCATTGGCTCGATGGATATGCTATGCTGTACAATTTCGTCATTGAAGACGGAAAGGTGAGTTAATCCGAGAAATAAGCCCAAACGAAGATATTTAGCCCACTCCAAAAGCATGCATATATTACAGTCATGATAAGTTCAAATATGACATTCATAATCCTCCAAAACGACATAGTTATAACAATAACATGTATATACATATGAGAAAACCAGAGATAGTGTTGCGACATATCACAAAATATTGTTCACAAATGTGTTATATATACAATATATACATGTATGCAAATACAGCATACAATTGACATACATGTACAAGTATTACTAATATATTTTTACCGTTTACAATACATGTATTAAAGTCGTACGGCCAGTATACAGAGTATGCACATTTTAATCATTTCTATATTATACGCCATTGATTTTAAAATATATATAGGCCTACTAGCTACATAATGTACAGGGTTACTGTATACGTGAGAAAAAAGTTGCTGGAACTCAGGAGAAATATATTTAGTTAAACCTCAATTTGCTGAATTAAATTATAAATTTATAAGAGAATATAATCGGTTTGTTTGAGCTAATTAGAATTCACAACACTCAATACGTGGGATGTCGTTCATGTAGCAACATCATAAGAATCAGGCAACTATATACAGTTATTAATTTGTATTCAACATCGTCAGCTGATCAAACATGCTGAATTATGTAGAAAGTGACACCAATGACGTTGATAGGATATGTGAGTTTCATTCTCAAAGCTATATAGTTAACCCATGGAATTTTAAATTTCCATCTCTATCTATAGATACTGTATGCAGTTTACAAATCCAAATGGAAAAAAAATGACAAAATGCATGGTATCGTCAACCTAACTAGGCAGAAGGCTTAATCTGCTTTCATGCATGACTTTCTTTTACAATAATACATATTGAAATAATAATATACATGTACAAATCTGTACATTTATTCTTAAAACAAAAATGTATAAATGTCTCGAAATATACATAGAAAGCCCCATTTCATAGCTAATTAAAAATATACTGTAAGTTGCCAAAATGCGAATACATATCTTTGTTATATGATAAAGTATTAAGATAATTGAGAAACTTGAGTTTATGGAAACTAGTGCAAGTTGGTATATGTTGCATCTTTGTATACAAAGTGAGTACGGTGACCCACAGCCCGCAGCATTAAAAACTTTTTTCCCTTTTTTTTATTACAAAGTGATTGACTTACGTTTCGGGGTAAAAGACCCATAGTTATTTCAATGCCCTTTTCATTTTAATTGTCGTCCTAGCATCACGAATCGACTATTTCCTAAATGCCTCGGTCATTGCACCGATCTAACGGTTTAAGGATTTGGCATCGCCCACCACATTCTTACCAATTACGATTAGATCATCTAGGAAGCGTGTAATGTACGTGCTTATATCACCGTTTCCATTTTTTTTTTTGTTCAAATATACGAAACTTTCATGAAACTAGGTCTACGAAACGCATAATAACAAAAAATGTAAAAAAATGTTCATCTTATCAAAGTATACAACTTTTAATTTTGCTATAGGGGGAAAAGTTATAAAAACAAACCCCTTACAGTTAGCAAAGCAGGTTCATAATTTATAAAGTAGTTAATAATCCCCAAGAAATAGCTAGATAAAATCAGTATGACGTCATTTTTGTTGGTCAAGATGGCGTTTTTTACCAACTCCAGAAAGTGAGATCGTTTATGGAGTAGACCACTTGAATTATTAACTACAAAATTGCATTACACATACTGATATCTTGCCTGATTTTTCATTTTTTTACCCCTCAGTGACGTCAATAATGGACAATTATCTTACATTTCACGACTGGCTTAGCTATTGTGAATTATGATTATAATGTTGATGCGCTTTCATTGATAAAGAGGTTATGATTAAAATTCTTACAAAGGGGAAACTTGTGTTTCGCAATAAAGATGATTTTGTTTTAATTTTCAACCTAATATCTTACCTAGATATTAGAAAGTAATTACCATTAGAAACCATTAGAAAGTAAAATACCTAAAAATAAAGCAGCTCAGGAGGAAAATTATATGAAATGAAATTATCGAAACGATGCAAACATGTAGTTTGTAATCAGATTAGCAAAAAATGAATAGCAAATAACAAAACCTTCAAAATTATGAATAGTGCCGCATTGTTATTTGATATGTAGACTAATAATCCGAAATTCCCTTGGAAACAGGTGGTATAAAATTGCTCTATTGATAATCATTGAATATTTTATTGATTTTTATACAAAGATTATACATATAGGCTTGTAAACATACGACCTCAATACCCAACCACAATAGGCAACAATTATCAAAAGAAACCATGCATGCTTTACCTTCTTCCAAAAAAAAACCCCCTCAATATTTAAATATATAATGAGTGCAGGAAAAACTTCATTATGTTTATATACCATATACGACTGTGTCATCATTACCTAAATTTCGTTTATAAAAGCTACACTGTATGTACAAGTATACGTGTTCTCTAAAAATGCTTCTTAAAACAGCTCACATTTTTAAAATCATCATTCTGCTATATCAAAATCGAGTTCGTGATTTGATGGTAGATTTAAAATAGTCCTTGACATTTAATTTTCAGGTCAATGAAATTCTACAGTTGACTCTTCTTTTAAAACCTTTGATAAACAATTTCATAACATTTCAGACTGACTAAAATGTATAAACAGAAAAACTCTAACCAGGTAACGAGGTGAATCCTTAGAAAAATATTGAACATGCTTTATTCTGTACATATATAAATACTTAGGCAAATACTTTCCCTCTCGCATTAAAAGGTTACTTAAATTCTGTAAATGCTCAATAAAAGCTAATTAAAATTTCAATTTTAATGTATAGTTTTCATGGGGTAAACAATATTTAAATGAGTAAATATGAGAACAGCCTATACTTTCGGAATTCAACAAATACAATTATAAAAATTAGTCACTGTGTTGAAAACAACACAATTTATCATTTGTGTAGCTTTAAAGCATAATAGTTTTACGATTCCAAAACAATGACACTCTTTTTAAAAATTGAGGATGTATTTACTTTTTCATCCTCTTAACCTAGTGTTCCTTATATTCTAAACAAACCGTGTGAATGTGAAATAGAACTTGCATTAATAACAGGTTCCATCATTTTTCGTAGCTTTTGACATTCAAAGCACGTCAACGATTGTGTGTATACATGTACATCATATAGGAAATTCCGAAGGACAATCCCATTAAAAAATGTAAGGCCATAAATAAAACGTTTTACATTGTTGTGAACTGGCCTCTGCCTATGAACATTCAGGTGTGAAGGAAGGAAAGGGTAAATACAAAGACCTGAATTTGGCTATCGTCCTAAATAAAGTAAGAAAACCCTTATAAGGATGAATTTATTTAATCCTTCAAGAATAGAAAGTCAATATGAAAACCACTAAAATAATTTATAAAAAAAAGCAGCATACGAGCTATTTGACCACAAGATTTTCAAATCTTCAAAATATTGACTTCGATAGTTCAATAGTTTTAATATAAAATTTCAGGCAGTTGTGAGATGACTGATATGGACCTTACTTTCTGGATGACGATGAAAACATTTCCGATTATAAATAGGAAACATTATGTCAAAAATGATCTAAGTTGTCATATATTTTCTGAATTATTTGAAATTGTTTATTTTTTTCATATGTTTGCGTATACAGTAGGCTTAGTCACACCCTAACATTTCAAAAAACTTTCTTTTCAAGAAGTTTCAACTGATTTTAATTGATAAAACTATGGTAAATTGTAAATAAACCAATCATCTTGATGAAATAATTTTACAAAGTTCCTGATTAGTTTTAATTCAAATTTGCTATCCTTAAGTATAACTCATACAGCATGTGTTTAAAAACTTGGTCATTAGTTTTCATAAAAAAGTTGGCCATCAGTTAATTAATAAACTAAATTTCTTTGATTTCAGGCAACATTTCGATCAAAATTTTTAAAGAGCGAAGCATTTGAAAAAGCAATGCAAGTAAAACGACCAATTTTCACCGAATTTGGAACCAAAGCCTATCCCGATCCGAGTAAAGGTATATTGGCAAGGTATGACAACCATTAGAATTAATGCGTAAATAATTAACGCTATAAATGTATAAAAATGTGATTATTTTTGGTAAATTTCCTTACCTTCAACAGAATATTTTCCAAGCTAGTACCAACAGACCTCACCGACAATGACGTCATCAACGTTTTTCATTTAAATAACGAAGTCTATTGTGCAACAGAATCTTGTAATGTAAGGAGGATCGATCCAGTGACATTAAATACCATGGAAAAGGTATGCTAGAAAAAGTATGTGAAGGAAAATAATAAGAAATGCAATTTAAATAATGTGGTGTTTTATTTTTATAGGTAGACTTGCATAAAAGTCTGGGGGTAAATGTCACCAGTGCCCATCCACACGTAGCACAGGATGGGACAGGGTAATTACTGTTTCCTTTCATTCTCCATTAGATTACAAATTAAAATTAACAAACCAAAAATACGTCGTGAAATCAATTTTATATGGTAGATAACAAGCTGATCAGATATTAACTGGCTTAGTAACAATATCAGACCTTTTACTGCTATTAATACAAAAACATATCTATTCATCGATTTCAATTTAATTAAAAAAAACTTGGACTTCATAGGCGTAAACTGGCTAATTATTTTCAAAAAACAAGGATAGTTGTTGAAGCAATTTTATCAATTTCCTATTATGTTAATACTAAACTGTTATAAAATTCAAGTTCCAAGTCCATACATCTTCCTATGAAGGAAACTGTATTATAATTGTAGATTTATTTAATCCAATCTATCTGATCAGCTCAATTACTGCATTTTAATTGCGTAAATGGCCACAGATGGCGCCAATACATCTTTATAACCCTAATTTACTAACAATATATCGGTTATAACAACTTATCCAAAATATCTTATATTTCTTTCTCATTTATCATAATCTTCTATTTATTTTATTTCGCATTATCTATTAAGCTACAACAACGTCATCTAAAGTTTGTTTAAAAACTTATATTTTCATTTCTGAATTCTTTTCCAGATATAATGTTGGAAGTTCATTTATGTCTGGTCTAAAATATCATATTATTAAAATGCCACCTTGCCATTCTGGGTGCATAACAGATGATGGTAAATAAACATATACATTTCTCAAGTCGCTTCTTTAGGAATAGTCAATCGGTGCAACTGGTGTATATAACAATAATTCATAATTAGAGAAATAAAAACGTTTATTGTAATATTTCCAGGTCCAAATGCATTCCGGGAAGCGTCTATTTTAGCAAATATCAGTTGTCGTACAAAAACCAATTTCAGCTATTATCACAGTTTCGGATTGTCCCAGAATTATGTGATTTTCATCGAGCAACCCCTTCTTATTAACAGTCTTAAATTAGCGACGATAAAAATGAAAGGACGGTCGTACAGGGATTGCCTAGAATGGAGACCTGATGAGAAGGTATGTTTAGTCACATTTCTAATCATTTAAATTTACCACCCAAAAATGCCCTCTCATCATGTGGCGCCCTCTTTTAAACATTATTGAACATCACTATAATTTAATCAAAGTTAGTGATATTGTTTGTTAGATTATTAATATAGTAAAATACATTTATATTTTCAATTTTAAAGAAAAATATATTTGAAAATCATTTTTGAAAGATTTTTGAAATGAGAATATTTACAGTATTTTCTTTCCCTATATGCAAATGCACACACAGTGTATAAAAAACATTACAAAAATAAATATTTAAAATATAAAAATCTGCACGGATCATATATCTATGTTTTATACTTCTATGTGACGCAAAATAAAATTTGGGAAAAGAATAAATATCACATATACATGTACTTATTAT
Source organism: Xestoiulus laeticollis (assembly GCA_034698905.1). Classification (NCBI taxonomy): domain Eukaryota; kingdom Metazoa; phylum Arthropoda; class Diplopoda; order Julida; family Julidae; genus Xestoiulus; species Xestoiulus laeticollis. Next base: position 25,991 of record JAQGCC010000245.1, on the reverse strand, counting down.
ATGCATAAAATGTATAGATTATTATTGAAAAAAAAATTTCCTCAGAAATAAGAAATTTCACAAGATTTTCTTTCAGTGTCTCTATTTGCAAACGTATAAAGTTTGCAAATTAAATAATCTTTTATATTTCCAGACTCATTTTGTGGTCATCGACAAAGTAAGTGGAGTAGTCTCCAAAGTGTCCTATGTGAGCGATGCATTATTCTTATTTCACCATATAAACACATTCGAAGACGATGGTTATCTCATCACAGACGTCATTACCTATAGCAATAGTGACGTCGTAGACATGTTTTACCTATGCAATTTACGAGACAAACCCTATGAGGGAGCTGAAGCTCCAAAGGCCCAAAGATTCGTACTCCCACTGGGAACAAAAGCTGTAAGTTGATTCTCATAATTTTTCCTAACCTTACCTGACATTTTACTAAATATTACTGATATTAAATCATAGTTTTGCAAGATCGATTCCTGCAAAAGATTCAACATTAATTTTCAGTTTTATTGCATGTGATTCAGGAAGGTCCAAATGGTGTCAATTTGGTCAAACTCAACTACACTACAGCAACGGCTGAAAAACGTCACGATGGAGTCATTTACTTAACTCCAGAAAATTTAGCCGAACCAGGTAGTGAATTCTGAAATAATACTTTTAGAAAAACTTGAACCGAAGCCATTTAATTTTGTTAACCGGTTAAACCTTTTATTTTAAGGCTTTGAATTGCCTACAATCAACTACAAGCATTACAATGGTCGAAAGTACAAATATGCCTATGGTAGTGGCTGTTTTGAGCCTGGTTTTTACAAAAATGCCGTGAGTGATTTTTTAAGAATTTGCTCTGATCGACCACAATACCTACTTTTTCATTTTGTTATCATCTTCGGTATATTCTATATAAGAAATCCCATTTTCTTATAAAGAAAACCAATTTTTTCATTCATTTTTCAAAAATATTAACACATCTTGTAGTTTCTATACATCACCTGCTTGATGCTATGAATTTAGTTTTTCAATTTCGACTATAATTTTAGGTATGCAAAGTGAATGTTGAGACTAAACAGACCGTACTTTGGCGTCATTGCGACGACTGTTTTCCTGGAGAAGCTATATTTGTCCCTCGACCAGGAGCCACTGAAGAAGATGATGGTAATTTCCCTAAATTCATTTTTGGTGAAAAACCTAATAACATACCTGTATTGATGTATGAGCCATATTAATATTTTAAACAATTTATGACATAAATGTTTTCAGCCATGCATGCACATGTACATGCATTGGAGAATATCATTTACTGACATGCATGTACATGTACATTTGGCATAATATAACATCAAACATACAACTGATGCCCAACAAATGAGAGAAAAATGTTCAATTTTGTTTATGCTTTGTTGATATCAAATTTGAAGCAATTTTGAATGTGTGGGTTCTTTGCATAGCTTCTTATGGAAACTAGAATTAACTGATTTTCTTTAATTTTTCAGGTATTTTGCTGACCGTAGCTTGTGATCGTCGACCACATGTTAACGATTGTCTAGCAGTTTTAGATGCAAAAACAATGACAGAAATTGCCCGAATTGAACCCCCGGTGCCCATTCCCGCCTTGCTTCATGGCACTTTCGTCCCAATACCTTAATATTTAATTAATTATATTGATTATAATTAAATCGACGTCGAGCTAATACTGATCCACTGACTTTTAATTTGGTTCGGATATTAATGTTATCTATAAGGCAGCAGCGCCATCTAACAAGAATGACTCACAGTGACCTTGCGTACATCAGCATTGGGTCAACCATTATAATAGTTTCACTTTCTCTGTTAGCATTTACCTGCCTTTTCGATTTGAAACAAAATAAAATAAATTGCAATTTAAATTTCAAATTCGAAGAATTGTTGTCAACTAATGAATATTTCAGCAGTTGAAGAAATATGCAATGGGAACATTCAACCAAACCAGGATCATGGCGTGTATATTTTATCACTGAATTTACCTGTTTTAATCTCAGAATAAAGGAACAACAGATCTGTGCAACGCAGCAGTCGGTCGACATCACATGAGAAAAACGATAAACAAAAATATAATTAAAAAAGAGGTTAAGAACTTCTACATATTTCATGGACATATTCTGTTATGAGGTCAACTGATGATAACATTTCCACTAGTGCTTAATATGCTGAATATTATGCTTATTTCTACGAATTTATATACAGCACAATACATTTTTGTCAGTTAAACGTGTTTCCAACATGTATTCATCATTGTTTTTGTCGAATAAGCCTCAATTCAATTCAGCACTCCTTAATTATGGTGTATATGAGCCCTTAACATGGCATCCAAGATGGCCGCACCATTTAATTAATTCTAAGAAATTTTGGCAGCAAAGTAGATGTAAAAAAATCCAGCGAAAGTTCCTGTTTTTGGCAATTACATTACCAAATATGGCTGCCAATGAGAAGGAAAATGCCATGTTAAATACTCATACACCACCAGTGGTATAAGATTTATTTACAATAAACGTGCTATCTTTTTCACACTTAATATTCTACACAGGATATCCTAGAAATAGTTATAATTTTGAAATGAAAATAAGCCAAGCATTTTGCATGAATGATCGACTGATTTAAATCCAATATTTAATTACATGTTGTACATGTGCACGTAATTCAACATGAACAAACAGATTAGCTTGATATTCAATTTTGTTTAAACCAAAGTTCGATTATGTCTTGGTTTCCATGGAAGATAGCACCATGTACAATTAATTTCGATGAAGTAATTAAACTTACTAATCTCTTAAAAAAAGAGAGACGAAAATAATAAAATGTACAAGGAGAAAAATGACGATAATTCATTATTTGAAACCAGATAGTCGTCGAGTCAACGAAGACAAAATTAACAGTATATACATGTATATAAGTTCATTGCTCCAAATTAGAGCTTTTGCAATATTAATAGGTTCGTGTGCAAAGACGATCAGAGTGCAATTTATCGTAATCACAAAGTATTCAGACAAACTGTTGTCTTCCATAAAATTTCAAAGCTAAGATAAAAGGTAAAAATGCCTCTTAAATAATCTTGACAAACTATTCGTCCCATTTTATCTGCTCAAAAACATCACCTGGGTAAAATATGGAGTTTATCATATCCTAATAATAACCGAATCCATTGGAAACAAATTCCCAAATCTACAATTAAATCAGACAAAGGTCGATACAGAGATATTATGCCCTAGTGAGGGACAAACGTTAAAAAGTTGCTTACTTAACATCAGGAATGACGATAAGAGGACCAGAAATTCAATGCAACAATTATCGAAGCCTTGAATTTTGGCACTACAAACATACTCTTTTTAATATGGGCATACACCATTTTAATAAAAATGTTATTCATCAAATCACTATAGAGTAGTGCAAAGTAATGTAAATATTTTTGTACATCTTCCTGGACTTCTCATCAGATATATACACTACATTAGTAACAAACAAGGGTATATATCAGGGATAATCCCACGGAAACAGGTTTATCTTTTTTTACTGAGGGTTTTCGGGCACAGAAGTTAATATTTCATGATCTGATAAAAATGATTTTTGTACAATCTCACGTAATTGGGTCATAGGAAGGTGCTATCAAAAAACAAACAATGCAAGAATTGAACATATATTCAAAACAAGTGATTTTAGTAGATTACTAAACAATGCAAGAATTGCTCGTCCCAAGTTCCTATTTGAGGGTCGGCTATCTAATAGCAAAATAATGTTGAGGTGTCCCTGAACTGTTCCAAGCCCATCAAAGGTGACGGCATAATACCCAACCAGAAACTCTTCCTGAATACAAATTTATAGGAAAAATGCTTGAAAAATAAAAAAAGCTGAAATTACTATTATAAATATCAGATGGCTTTGGGAGGAGATAAGTATCATGAAGACGTTATTTCGAAGGACATGTAGGAAAATACAACACAACATACATTTTTACAGAAAGTATTATGAAATAATAAAAAAAATATATTTATGGAGAATTCAATTTTAAAACTTCCTGATAAAAACTTTATTTCTTATCTTCACAATTCTATTTCATGCATAAAATACAACAAAAACTCACAATTAGGAACTAGGTCATTTATTAAACTTTCATTACAATTATTTAGAGTCCAGCACACTAAAAAAATGTATTAGGAAACTTGCCTCGTTGACCCACATACCTATTTTTTTTTAGTTTTTAGGAAGTGAAAACACTCTAAAAACAAGGAGAAATTTATCTTGCTGCCCACTGTCATGAGATAATAAGGTAAACTTGTCTTAAAATTGAACTGGAAGGCATTTCACTGATTTATAAGTAAATGGGATGGACAAAAGACTCGTTTGAAAATGTTACAAAATTCATGCTAAACATTTCCGAGGATTTTTAAACTAAACTTCATGCTTATACTGTACATTATAATTCAAAGAGGAAATAATGAATTGTTCAACTTGTCATTGCACTTTGTTTAAATTTTGTAAACTCTGCATGAGAAGTGCATAAAACATTTCATGTACATTATATTTCTTATCAACAAGCTCTCGATAGGTAAAATCTAATTTGGCAAATCTATCCTGATAATTTTGAAAAAATAAACACTACAATATTTAATATTGCAAATATACATGTAATAAAATGCATTAAAACTAATTAAAAATATTGATAATAACCTCAGACATCAGAATTACATTAAATGCTCAGTTTTGCATACTCAAAAAAGTTGGTACCAAAATAAAAAACCGAGGTTTTCTGCAATCTGCCTTAAAGCGAATTTTTTAGGGTTGGTCAAATGGCTAATATTTTCTCTTACAGCACTTTTACTGTTTTGGCAAAACTGCATGGCCATCCTACTTATTTAAGGCTAAAGCATTATATTTCAACTTTTTTGCTACCAGAAAGTGCTGTTGTCCAAGTTACACCTTGTATTAAGCGATATTAAAATACCTGAAACTATCGAATGTCGAATTTGAGGTCAACGATGGAAAAAATTGAACAAAAAAGTCGTTGACATTGAAACTATTTTCTCGTCCTCTCTCTTTGACGCAAGTTTACCGGAAGCAAAATGCTACGAATCACATGGTCTGACGTCCAATGGCCCAATTGTGACAAAACCACACTTTCAAATATGCTTATAAAGTTTTTAATGCAACTCTTAAAAAGTTAGGGTTTCAAAAAAAAAAAAATGCTGTACGTTCTTAGGCAAAGTTCAAGAAATAAAACTACTACATGTACAGCCAAGTTATTACTGTAATATATTTTGACATCTAACAAAGGTCGCCATGGATTAGATTTCAATGGGTGCAGTCCGGTCATCATGACTTCAATGTTTGGTTATATGACATTGGGTATGATTCGGTGACAGAACTTCGACCAGAACCATATTATGAACTCCAGACAAAACATGCAAACAATGAACAGTCATAAACCTTTCATTTTTCCAAGCTTTATTGATGTCTTTGAATTGAACAAAATTTGGATGGTTTTATGGAGAACGTTGCAGGGCTTTTAGAAATATACACTTCTGCTTGCTAAACTCATATTTAGCTGTTTTATTAATTCATTTTATGTATAATAATAAAATAATTAATCCCAATAATATGAATGCCTTATAAATTGAAGATGTAATTCTGATAGTTTTATGGAGAAATCACCAAACATAACAATTTTAGAAAGATACTCATGTTTACCAACCTCCTACTTTGTTGTAGTTTTTGGAAATGCAAATTATTTTAAATAAATGATAACTACAATACAGTCTATATACAATCAACAGAACAGAAACTAATATCTTAGTATAAAGAATGGGCACCTGACATCAGACAAAATCAATTTGTGCAAGCAATTCAAAAGTTCCAAAGTAGACACAACAAGTTTGTTTGCTATTATTGTTTTGTGACCTCATGACCTTAGTCCACATACAGGTAGGTGTATAACTTAGAAGGTAACAAAAAAGAAAGTTTTAGTAGAGGGGATTTTTTAAAGAGAAACCATCCTGGTTGCAAACCAGTTTAGGGGGTTTGAACCTAGGTATCTCAATTGCCAGACGGACAGGATTGTCAGCTAGGCAGGTGGATTGTAATGATTGGCAATATTTAAAACTTATCGAAAGTATAGAAGCCTCGTGATAAAAGGACACGTACCAACCAACCAGGTGCTGTTACGACATGCACCTGAGATTGGGCGTTCAGACCCACATAGGCTGCAGCTCATGGCCATGACTTTCCTATCTACAGTATAAAAGCTGTAGAGGGAATATCTCCCTTCATTTGATAAACTTTCTCCGTCCTCTCCTCTCTCGGCTCTCTACCAAATAGATTCGCCTTAAAATTCATAATCGCTGGTGCTATTGTGCTGGAAAGTTGGCCCTCGCCTCAATCTGATTCAGTTGCTCATAGAAGGAACGTCAGACAGAAATATCATGGACATAAAATTGCTTTTTACCACTGTTGATGAAGACAAGAGCCCAATGCAGGCTACTGTAGCAGGTAATTCAAGTCTTATTTTATATTAAATTAAATAGTTTAGGAGCATTTTAACACGAAACTTTAGGCTTTTTAATCATACATATACCACGAAGTCACGACACTCCCACCTACAGCTTGCACGTATGCCATGGAGCTTTAAATTGGGTTTGTGCCAAACATTATGGGGCATTGAAGAAGCCAAAAAAACATGTGCTTGTCTAAGTAATAATTACACAACGAATAATTTATAACAAAAAATCCATGGCGTAATGGAATTATGCAACTAAAATGCATTTATTAGTCAATGTTAACCAGCTGAAACACACATGTATGAATAATTTAATTTTTATTTCCAATTTCATTAAAAAAAAATAATGTAACATTAAAAGGTACTATATTGATACAAGAAACGTTTAGAAAAAATGCTCCAATTTAGCATCCAAAGTTACCTAAAAATGTCCATCAAATATAGCTACCAAACATTTTTGATAAAAAATGATCTATTAATTACTATTGAGCTATTAAAAAATGAGCTATTACTATTGCACGTTCACGTACGTGATGATAAATTACTAAAAAAGTTATATTAGCTTGCATAACACCTCTGTTTGCTCTAGCTGCAACAGCAGGAATTAATCCATTTTGTTAATATTGAGGATTAAATGACAATTAAAAGAATTACTCTTTCACTCGTCTTATTACGTTTTTATTTCCCAATGCCAAAGTTTAGCAGCTCCTTGAGTTTTATTGCAGTTTGTCACATTTGTTATTCTAAATATTGTTGACTTGTTTTGTAAACCTTCATGCATGTACATGTACATAGCTTTATTTAAATCAATTCTTGAAATTACGTACATGTATTCGTCAAAATAAATCTAAATTTAGACGTGAAATTGAATCTTCAAATGCAAGAAACAAACAGAAAAATATTATTATAAAAACTGCTGTGACGACAGTTAATAAAAAATTTCACAATATTTTCACAAATAAAACCTTCGCAAAAATATTTTTCATGAAATACAATCCTGATCTGATTACACCAGTTTTCATAGCCTGAAACATTAAACAAGACTCAGACTGGCCTCATTTTTTTACCCTCGTGAATCGCAAGTGTCCCCTCAGGTTTTTTAATTATACCTGCTGTTACAGCCATGTCATTTTTTTGTGGCTAACCAAAAAAATCCCATTTTTTAAAGGAAAAATTCCTAATTGGGTGAAAGGGACTTTCCTGCGAGTTGGTCCAGGCCGCTATGAACTGGACGACTATAAAATGCGGTATTGGATTGATGGCTACTCACTACTGAATGCCTTTCATATAGATGGAGATAAGGTATAATAAATCATTTAAAGTCGAATATAAACAAGGGATTAAACTATTTTTGTCTAAGCATTTTGTATAAATTATAGGTAACGTTTCAACGTCGATATTTGGAGAGTGAAGCACTAAAGAAAGGATTGCAAGCAAAAAAACCTCTATTTACTGAATTTGGGACAAGAGGTTATGCAGATCCTAGCAAAAACATGCTTTCAAGGTTTGCAATTAGTAGACATTTTTATATTTTTTCAAATGCTTTCTAATCATTTCTATTTCAAGTTTTAAATTCACGTTCTTCTACTCTGAAATAAGCTTCAAATGACATACATACATTTTGAAATTAACTGTGTATCGTTATTTGAAAAATAATGATTTCATTTATTACATAATTGACAGTAATTTAACTAATTTGCACATACAAGTATCTGTTGTCCGTCAAGTACGTGCAATGTAACCATTTAAATTTACGTTAGAAAGTTTCGAAAACAAATGACGTTTTAATATCAAGAATATAAGCAGATCTTATAATTCAGAGTCAAAAACCTCAATTTCTTTCACTTTTTAATAATGCATGAAATTCATTAAAATTATTCATGAGTGAAATTACTTCATAACGATATGAAGATGAAATCACAACAATCCACAAAATATGATATATATATATATATATAAACTAAATAATAATCAGACTGTGAAGAGATTTTCCTGCTTCTCAAAAAGATTTTTTATAATTACTTAAAAAAATGGAGCATACTGCTTTCAATAACAATTAAATCAGTTCTAAACATTTTATTAAAAATTGGATACACGCACATTTTTTTTTAAATGACGAATTTGTCCAAATAAATCACGTCAAGAATTCATTATTATATTAATTAAATCTAATTTGTGCTAATCAATTGCTCTGGGATAATTACAGGATGATGCAATCCATAGTGCCTGGCGACTTGACGGACAACTGCAATTTAAATGCCTACCAATTTAATGGCCAAACCCTAGCAGCAACAGAGACGTGCTTCTCTAGAATTATCGACCCACTTACTTTAGAAACCAAGGACAAGGTAATATTTATTTCTATTTTTTATATAAAAACAAAAAAGGATTTATCACATTTATACGAGGACATTCATTTCCACTGATTTATATTCATAACATCCTCTAGCAAAGAAGTTAGCATCCCTTAATGACCATTAAAATATTTTTCCTACTAAACTTTTATTTAGTTTGATTTTCAAAATAAAATTAAAAAAAATTATAATTGAATAGTTCATCAACACTTTCAGCTGCTGTCATTTGATATACATATTTGCTGAAACAATATACAGTACATTAAAGCACGAATGCCCTTAGTACTTTTCCACTAAGTTCTAAAAAATTAAAATTACTAAAATATCTGATGGACTTATAAAAATGCACAAAATAACTTGTTTTCTCAAAAAACAACAAGGTTTCCAAATTTTCTCTCACGTGAGCTTGACTGTATTTTTAATAAAACACTGTTTGTTAGTCATTCAGGAAGTTGACGTGTTAACGTTGTTCTCAAGCATCAGCAAACTTTTATAATAATGATATTAATGTTCATAGAAATTGCCATTATATGTTTGCTTTAAAGATACATATTTTGCAATAGTGTTGGCAAATTCTAAAGACATTACTAGCCACATGTTAATTATTTAATATATCATCCATGCCTACCTACTTTTTTGCATAGATGCTGCATGATCTTTAAATTGGAAATATCGTACATGTGTTGCGTGTTTAAATTTAATTAGCAATTGTCAAGAGATCATAAAACGACCAGGATAAGAACACGACCAAAGTTATTTACAAAAATGGTGATTCGTCAAAACTAAATAAAACTTTTGGCACACTTTAGACGAGACCATCCTACAATTTCTCACCTTCTCCAAAATATTTTTTTTTCACATATTTGTTTCAAAGTGAGTAACATCTTGACACCTTCTAGGATTAAATACAGACTTGCAAATACTATTTCACCTTGTACTATTTTACACTTTCACTTAATTTTACCTTCTGGCCCACTGACCATGCACTAACCCACAAAAAAATCGTTATTCCAATTGCATCAAGTGTATTACGAGTGTGCAATTACATAGAAGGTATAATATACACCTGTGTTTGTTTAGTAGTTAATTAATAATAAATAATTTTAAGAATTTAATTTGTCATTTTAGGTCGATTTAAATAAGGCAGCTAACATTAACGTCGCAACATGTCACCCACATACCACCAGTGACGGAACATGTTATAACATCGGTTGCAACTTTTTCACTGGATTAAAATACACGGTTTATAAAACTCAACCAGGAAACGGAAAAGGTAACACGAATGAATAACAATTTTAAAAATAACCAGTTTTTTGAAGTTTAAAAAAAGAAAATTCAGATTACGTCGGTACAATTTTAAGGGAGCTTGTGGTACTTCAGATTAATACAAAATTGTTTGGTGCAACCAAAGTACACATCAGTTGTATTTTAATCTTTCTTTTAAAAAAATCGCTGATTGGGTTTGACGTCAGCATTTTGGTTTTTATCAGACACTAAAAACTTTTTCTATACTGGAGGCTGTACTATGTAAAATGTGCATGCTCATTTCAAGGTTGTTTTACACCTAATAATCACTGTAGATATAATTTTGCTAAAAATATATCAATCATGCTGTTTGGGCTTTCATTATTATATCATGACTATTCATACCTTTATATACGTGCATTAACTGCAAATCATTTCCTTCACATTAAACCAAATAAAAACTACCAATCTGAAGCTTTGGCATTCAAATACTGTATTTACTAATGAAAATGACACGCAGAAATCCGACATTAACAAATACTGCTTCATTTTCTCTTAGGAGCAAATCTTTTGGATAACACGACGTGCCTTAACACATTTTCTCCAAGCTGGAAATCATGCTACGGCTACTTTCACAGTTTTGGTATGACCGACAATTATTTGATATTGGTCGAGCAACCGTTGCTCGTCAACAGCGTTAAGTTGGTAACTTCCAAAGCCAAAGGAAAGTCTTTTAAGGAGTGCTTGGATTGGACTCCAGATGAAAAGGTGAGAAAATTCAACAATGATAAAATGCATGGTGTTATTTAGGAAAAACATTTTAGGAGTCTAGGTGTTGGCATGTCGTATCGTTATACGAATTCATGCAATATATGCCAAATAATCTGATTGTTATTAATGAATAAAACCGGTTTTACACAGTAAATGTACATTACAAGAAACCAAGAACAGATAAAACCAACTTAACATTTGTATTCTAGTGCAGTACGTGTAAACTGCAAACATAAGCAAAGCCGTAATAATTTCTAGATTGCTCAATCTAAGCCATGAACTCTTTTTCACTTTTTTAAAGGCTAAATTCATGATCATTGAGCGATCCACCGGCCAGAGGTTAAAAACACACTATATAGCACCAGCATTCTTCTTTTTGCATCATATCAATGCATACGAAGAGGACGATCACGTAGTCGTGGATATAATCACGTTTAAAAGTTCGGATGTTTTAGAAAGCTTCTCGTTGGAGTTTGCCAGAAGCGGCAATTTCAAATCTTCAGATCCACCTATACCGAAGCGTTTTGTTTTACCTTTACCTAAACGAGTGGCAAGTGTTATTTATCAACTACTTTGAATTGTTGTGTTTACTCGCTCACCAGACCCATGTTTTAATTTTGTCAACATCCCATTTTGCAGGATGGTGGTGGTGCGGACAACCTGGTTACGCTGAAATACACCAAAGCAACAGCCACAAAAGAAAAGGATGGCTCAGTGTTATGTATCCCGGAAACACTTTTTGAAGCTGGTGAAAATGCTGGTAAGTTACTCGTAACGACTAGTGGGTTTAATCCTTCATAAGGACAAATTGTTTGACAAAATGCCAACATTTCTCGACAGGTTTTGACTTGCCCGCCATCAACTATAAGCGGTTCAATGGCAAACCATACCGATATGTGTATGGCACTGGATTTTTGGAAGAAGGCGTCACTAAAAATTCGGTAAGCAGAATTCTTTTGAGTAAATGCCTAACTCCTGTCTGTGTTAAATAAAATGTAACACATGGCCGGTCCAAAATTTCTAGCTTTGCAAAGGTGATATAACAACACGTAAAATTACACTGTGGAATGCCGGAAACGACTTTTACTGCGGTGAGCCAGTATTTATACCGTCACCAGAGGGTCAAGATGAAGACGATGGTAAATTTTTTTTTCAATTTAATGCGTCATTAATTCATAGTTATTACAGTCTTCCAACTCAATAAAAATGTAATTACAGGTGTCATTGTGGCTGCAACATGCAGCGCTAAGCCCGACAAACAGGACTACATGGTCGTGCTGGATGCCAAAACCTTCAAAGAACTCGGCCGGGCATCCGTTCCGGTTCGAATTACGACTTCCACGCATGGAATTTTCATCCCTAAATGAACGCGGCAGATTTTTTAAACACTCGTGTTTAGCTCAAAAATGTTGCAGCTCAATCGAGAGATTCAATAATGTCTATGCACTTTTATTCATAAATATGGGTGCTGAAATTCCTATTATCAGCATTAATTTCCATTGTTATAAATTGGGATATATTTGATAAAAATATTTAATTACTTTACTGTAATTTTATTTTTAAATAAATTAATTGTTTACCACATGATTCATACAAGGGCATGTCACACACATACCGGTACACTATTTACAAAGTTATGAACAGTTGACAATGTTTGATTCGAATGAATTTGTTCATACTGGAAGCGTTTTGTTCACAGTTGTCGTCACTGCGGATGAAAACAGTTTTGTGAAAAACTTCAAACCCGTCTGGCCACCAGGAATGTAGCTAACAATATACCTAAAAGGAGGATGTAACGTGAGTATACAAGCAAGCACTTATAAAGCCTTTAGAACTTAGAAACGAACATACCAAACCAGAGCAAAAACCTGCGCTAAAGCACAAATCACTGTTAATGGAGTGCTCTGAACCTAAGGGAAAATATAATTTGATGAGAATAAACACGTTGTTTACTCAAAACTTTTTATAATGTGGCACAAAAAAAAAAAAAACCGAAATATTGCATTTTCCTACCATCATGGCAAAATATAAAGTGGCCACCAATGTTCCAAAATATGCTATCGTGAATGGCAGTCGAGCCGTGGAGAACAAGTGTTTTAGATGATTGACAGGCCCCCAAAGCATGGAAAAACTGCAATACCAAGTTTTTCTTTTTTAGCAAATTACTAAGAATTGTCAATATAAATAAGAATTGTCTAATATAGTCAATTAATTTATCTTGTTCTATATGGTAGTTGCTCACATGAGTTTTGGTCTCATACATGCACATGGCAGCGCACATATAAACTGTTGGTCTATATTCCTACGGATTAAAAATACGCTTACAAGTTTTAAACTTACTGTACCGTTGTAATGAAACAAGAAGTTTAACACTAGCACAATTTTTAATTCACATAGATTAACGTTTTGCACGCAGCCATGTATGTGATCGATCACCATTAATTAATCTAATTAAATCAAAACCATAATATAATGAAGCCCATAGACTTAAGAAACTTCCTAGACCAGGAGTCAGCAACCTTTTGAGGCGGAAGAGCCAAAAGTTATAATTTACAAAATTTCTCAGTTTTTAAAGAGCCACTTTTTGTATTATGGTGTATTATGGTATATACACATCTTGACATAAGGCGAATCTAATTAATTAAACACAATTTTTATACCACTTGAACAGCCAGCAGTTTTGCAGGAATTAGTGAATATAGCAGGAATAATTAAATATACACTATTATACCTAGAGACTAAAAACAGACTTCCCAGAGTATACAACATGGCGAATTTCCGTGCCTTTAAAACAAGTACTGGAATATAAAATGTTGCCTGCAATAGATAGACAACAAATTGTGAATACAGTTTGCACCAGTTCTGCATGCTACCAATTAAGTTTCATACAAAATACATATTGTACGTATGTATATATGGACCAGCTTACCAACCCCATACAGACAAAACCCATGAAAATAAACAGACCAAAGCCGAGAATTCTTTGCGTCCTACTCTGCAGAAAATATTCATAGATATAGACAATTTAAAATTTAATGAAATATGCGTCTTGATTTTCAAAGCAAGTGCAACAAACCTACCATAGTAGGCAAGCAGGTGTCTTTCGACGTACTTTCGCTACTAAACCAAGAATCTGCTGCCCCATTTTCTTCAGTAGCAACTTTTTCGTAACTCACATCTTTGGAATTAGAATTAAACCATTTGGTCAGGTTTTCTGTTTTGAATTCGGAGAAGTTAAAATTTTTACTTTTTGAATCACTTTTTGATAAATAATCTTGCAAATCACGACTTAAACTCGCCATCTTTAAACTTCATATTCTAATATAATTCTATATACCACCGTGGTTACGCGTATTCTACGGGCTCGGAAGCGACCCCTCGGGCACAGCTGTGGCAATGCGTGTACCAGGGAAAGTTAATGGCGCTTCAGATAAGCTCCTTGCAGAAATTTTCCATTCAGAAAATGACGGTCAGCCAGGGATGAGTGAAGTCTGTCCCAAAGGTTAGAATGCCCAATTTTTGGGCATTTGGCCCACTGACCTTTGACTTGAACAGTAAGCATGACCATGGCGGACAACGATAAACACGAGGAATATAAAGATCGCCTCATTGAGGGTATTAATTCATCTATTAAGCAGGTAAATACGTTTTTCTTTTAACAAGGAGTGCACTAAATGTAACAGAGCCATAAATGAGACATAAAAGCATCACAAGCTAATGAATCACCCATCATTATAAAATTACATTGCTAAAAAACATCAAAACATCCTTCAGAGTAAACTTGTGATTTTTTTATGCCTACATCATAATTTAATTGGTTCAAGGAGGCGCAGTACTGTTTGCTGCTGTATAGGCCGCATTCAATCGTCAACGAAATACGAATTCAAACTGTATGAAAAAAAAAATGAAATTGGTTAACCCACTTTCAAAATGCATCTACATTAAATTTGGCAATGACCTATTGACAGCTTATCTAATCACCATGGATAACTTGACTTGCATATTATCTTGGGATATTTTTAAGGGTTATATATACCCAGTGAAAATTAAGAGTTATAAAAGTGGTCAATATTGAAAAAAAATGCTCTTAAAATCTTAAATCCTAATCCAATTAAGCTGAAACAACATGCATTCAGTTGTGACCATGTGAGGTTCCACATGGTATAGGCCTACAAGTCCTAGGAATAAACAAAATGCTAGCAACATTAAGAGTATAGGCTAATCAAAATGGGAAAACTATACTATTTATTAATTATTTATTATTATTATATATAACGTTTAATTTATGATAACTAAAATAATTCCTGCAACCTCTACTAAACATATTGCGCAATGTTTGTTTCAAATTGTTGTGTATGGTGCCACAGATTACAAATATTAATTTATTCAACCTTTTCAGCTTCAGATTGAATGCTGCCATGAGAAAAGCGTTGTTAAATTCAGCGGGAGTATGTGGCAAGTGCAAGAACTGTGCTTGCATTTGAACGACACACTAAGTCACGGGTAAATAGTTCAGCATTGTCACCACTCTTTTATGCAAGATACATATCTTGTCATAATCTTGGATTTAATCATTTTCAGACTGAAAAAACTATCGAGCGGTTACTGGCCATTTGTCCGTGAATTAACGCACAAAAGCATCGCTAAGTTTATCCTAGAGCTTCCTCGTGCAGTTTCTAATGCAGCGAGAGGCGAGTTAAACATCAGAATGTCAGTCAGTGTTTGATAAAAATAACGTACGGGAGAATCATGTAACATTTCTCATTAATAGGGTGGGCATGGCTTTACATTGCTTTAAATGATCAAGCACTGGAGAGCTACATACGTACAATGTTATCTCATCCAAAGATAACGGAGCGACATTATTTACCTCATGCCTTGCTAAGAGATTCTCAAGTAAGACTGGCCAAAATTGTCTTTTATTATTGGGTATACCCTCATTGTCAAGTGACAGTTTAAACAAATTCATTTTCATTTTTAGAGATTACAAGTTCTCTTCATGATGAGTGCAGGTTTGGAACATCTACCATTCCAGTTGGAACCGGTACTTACAATTGTTTTTATTGCTGAACACCTTTCATATTCTACGGATATGTGACTATGTTTGTCATGGATTTATTAACAGGACAGTGTTTGCATCGCTGGATGGAAATCTGGGGTAAAGGAGCAGGAGTGCGAAGAATACGACGAGGATGCAGAAGAAGCTGAATGTGCATCAATTGTATGAAATTGCTTATTTTTGTTACACGCTGGGCCATATTCACTCATGGATTAAGACATTATTTTAATGCGTGATCTTGGTACTCCCCAAAATCTCAGGTTTCCTGCAGTAGCACACAAGAGAGTCTTGATTCAAATCCCAGCGATGACCCAGAAATCGGCGTCATCATGTTCGTACCAATAGATCCAAAAACGGGTTTGCCATCATCGGACGATATCATTCACTCGTCGACCCGTGGAAGTCGTAAACGAAAAAAAGAGCGGCCAAATCTAGTTTACAACAACAATAATAAAAACGCTGGTATACCGGAGGAAGTGATTGAAAAGAAGACAAACGCAAGTGCTGATGCAGTTCTTTCCATCATTTATCCATCTATGGATGGATTATGTTTAGTTCATCCAACTCTAGAAGACCGCGAGCTATTGTTAAACTCCATTTTGAATCACGAGACGTATTCCGTAAAGTCGACCGAATCCGAGAAGCCGGTGGAGCAGGAAAATCTTCAAAGTCAACCGGAACCCCCTGTAATTGTTACCAAAGAACCGGTCGAGGAGCCTAGTGTTTATGACAAAAACTATAGCGTGCGACGTGGATCGAACTTAAGAGCATCGGATGTCGTTTCCGAAGGTCCTCGTCTGGTGAAGCCCGATGTCGTTCTCAGACAAAAAAATCCTGATCAGAAAGCCCAAATTAAACGAGTTTCTTTTGATCCATTAATGGACGTATTAATTGCCAATTCTTTTAATGAATCGGATGGCACGCCGTTGTTATCGGAAAGGGGAGCTCCAGAAGGTCAGGAGGACCCGATGAGCTCGTCGACGGTATCGATATGTTACCCGGTTTCCAGCAGTCCTGCCAAAGAGATTTATAAATCCACCCTTTCGCCGAAACAAAATGGTTTGTCGAACCAATCGTGGGAAATGTTCCCAAAACCCATTTTTGTCGATAAAGAAGTGGTCGAAACAAGCGTGAGGCAGCTGGAAGACGAGATTAAGTCGGAAGTTTGCCAAGCAAACGGAAAGCCCAAGGAATGCAAGCGAGGGGAAGTACCGCTCGAAAACAATTTCCACTTGATGATAATGCTCGAAGTGGTTGTGAATCAAAACGAAAAAGTATACAAAGTAAGTACAATACCGGTATCAGATCAATTTCTTCAAAACATCAGTTAGCTTCATCTAAATTTATTTTTTAAATAGGTTTATCGAGCAACTATCGAACACACAATAGGCAAACCAGCGAAAGTTTACATTGTGCTCACCGATAGCAGGTTTTACTTAGCTCGCTTGGATAAGACTGAAAAGCATTATAAAGTTATTGCTTATTTTTCATACTCTCAACTTGAATTTCTTCAGGTGAGTCGTTGCTCCGTTATGAAACGTATCTTAAGAAATGATTCGACAATTTAAGCCCGTGTCCCAATTTTTAGCTAAGTTTGAATTATCAAGTAATTAACGTGGTCTGCGTCGAACCAAGAAGACGATTTTGGCTTTGCACCGGGGACGAGGAAGTTACGAGGTGATGAATTTATAAAGATGATATAGCTGTATATATGCCGCTTGTTCCTCCTTTAACAATTTCTACATACATTTTTTTCAGAAATATTGTATCCAGTTTGGAAGTGGCAATTAGACGCAACCCCGACGTAGTCGGACTACCGAGTGTTTATACAGACTCGGCGATGCAGTCGATAGCCCTATGCAAATGGGTAGCATACGAAACTGGTCTTGAGGTAACAAGATTTTCCAAAAAAAAGTCAATTTTTATGAAAACTTATGTCAAAATAACGAAACTTTTAGTAAAATTTTAAAAGAATTTGTTGACCGATGCTAATGACTCGAATAACTATCTTTGAATAAAGGTTAGAAAAGTTAGCGTCGATCATTATGCCCTGATTAAATGGGAAGATCCGAATGCGGCCGAGAATGTTGCCAGCCCGATTGGCCCTAAATTCATTTAATGTATCGCTACGCGGGGAGTTCTGTACTTGAGGCTAAGCAATGGCGTCCCGGTTACTTTCGGCTCAAGTGAGGACTATCACGAATCTTTATCAGCTTCGTACTAATTCATTCTTAGCCCCTCTTAATTGTAATGTATTTGCATTACAGCGGCGGCGTTTGCTATCAGTTTTCTGATGGATTAGACCGCAATTTCCGATCGTACGAGCAACTCCTCGGAGGTGGATGTCTGGGGTGTCGCCGTGTGGAAAATTCGGAGCGCCCTCACACGTTCGAGCTTATCTTGGCCGAAAACCGAACTTTACAGTTGGCTGCTCCCTGCGAAGCCGAAGCATCTGCGTGGTTACAAGTGTTTGTTCAAACAGTTTCTCAAGGTGTAAGTAAAATATAGATTTGAATGGTCAGAAGTATTTGTTTTAAGCATCTCTCTCATTCATGGAATTATGTAATTGGTTTTGAACAGCTGACTCACTCTGAGAGGAACCTGAAAATAGCAGCGTGCATAATTATAGCAGCAGAGAAGCTGTTTGTTTACCACGAGGAATTAGAAACGCATTTCATAACAACTTTGGGAAAAGTGGACGTTCAGGATGTCAGCAATGTGCAGTTAGATCCTCAGGGTTCTCCCTACTGTATCCTGGTAATGAAATTGCTTTTATAAATATAAACAAACTCAAGTTTTAAATATGCAATTAGTAATACTTATGCAAATTATTTTCTTGCATTATGATTTAGGAATTTGAATCTGTTGAAGCGACAGAATCGTCCGGAGATTGGGCACTTTATTTCGAAAGTTCTGTGGAATTGGACAAATTTCTTAATATATTGAATAAGGCTTGGGAAAATCTTTATCAGGTAAGATAATATGTAAATGGCATGCCCAACAACTACAACAGTTTTATCGTTATTGTTGTTCATATATAGCCTTTTATTTCGTAGGTTCCGCTGCCTAGGAGCATAATTACAGATCCGACATTACAGATCAGATGTCAAATATGAGTCGCTCGGAACGAATTCTGAATACTATTGTGCTTTTGCTATAATTGATTTTAAAGAAATTTTAATTTAAAAATTCATATACACACGTGTAACATGAACCGATAAATTAAGCGCAACTCGTATTTTAGGAAAGATACCAACTTGTCCGTCTGCTTTGCTTGTATTTCAATTACAGAGTGTGTCTTGGAAAAGTAATCGTAAACGACTAGAAAAACTAGCAGAAGCCGCTTGGGTATATTTTACGATAGCTGTGCAAGCTTATTATGATCTTTCGGGCTACCATCGAGCTAATGAATAGTTTTCCAATTAATTGGTGAGTTTACAAATGCATTTACTCGATGTGTCGACAAACTATGTTGGATTTTCAATGGCATATATTTAAGTCACTTCACACTGCTTTTTTGGCACAATATAGTGAAATGTCCTCTGGACCAGAACTTTGATTAAAAATAAAGTCTGTAATTGTCAAAAAGAGCTTTGTAGTGAGGCTATCGAAGCGTACAAGTGTTAAATATTGGCTTGCTATGAAATATAGTCTAAAGCTGCGATTTTAAATATTGTCACAAATTGTTTTAAAACAAATTAAATATTTTATTTGTTTATTTTATTGTTTCAAATCTTTTTATTAGCACAAAAAAAAAATGAAAAGTATGCTAGCATCGCAAAACTTTGTGATTTTAGCATAATTTTTAGTTGTAAATAGTAAATGGTTTGTTTTTATTGTGTTTTTATTAATTGTGTTTTAAGAAGCTTTTTTTTTTAAATGAAGCGGAGCATACAATAATTGCGGCACACTTTGAATGTTGCCTAAACGGAGTGAACATAACGAATATTGGTTTTATGATTGTAATTAAATGCATAGGACACCAGGAAATTGTTACTAATTGTAAATGAAAGGGATTTTACTTTTTTATGTTCATGTTGTGGAAGCCTGTGATAATATGTTCATTATGTGCAAAGTGTGCACGCCACCATGACATTTATTGTATACGGTTAAGTTATTAATTAAGATTATTAGTCTAGCAAAGCATTAAGTGATAAGTTCCTTAGCAATGCTTTCTTACGCGATATAATGTTATTATTTATGTAGGCTTACATAACACGCTTACTGTTCTATCTGTTCTCAAACGCAATTTTGTTGTAAAATAAAGCGAAGTAATTGAAAATGTCAGTGCTATGATTTTTTTTAAAGAAAACAACGTATTCCCTACGGTTTGACTTTTTTGGATTACAAATCGACCGTACATGCAATTAACGAATTAAAAGCAAACCTTGGAAATTTATTCTGAATTAATGAGTTTTTGTGTTCAATCCATTTGTGGCACAGCATGGTATTTCATAAACAGCCGAATAATAATGACAAAAATCAATAAATTATAATAGGAAATATAAGTAAATTTGGCTTAAAATTGATTGTTTCTGCTAATACAGCAGTTTTGATTGAATTTGAAACTGAAGAAATTGGGGAAAAAACGAAAATGTGGTTTATTTAATTTTGGACGACGTAAACAGTTAAAAAAAAAAAACAGGGTAACTTAGAGATCTCGTTTTCAGTTTCTTGGAAATATCCAATTTCTCTTCAAGTGTGTGTCTTTGAGATTTATTTAGGAGTGCGTCAATGCTCCATGAAACCCGACTATGTTACAATCCCACGATCAAATAGTCCTGCTATTAAAATATCCATACACGGTATTTATTGTTAATGCAAACTTGTTTTTGTAAGCCTCTTATACTAAAGTTGTTTACTATTCGTCTATCATTAGTCAGTAATCGCAATTTCAGCACCTACAAATTAATGTTGCATTTAAATTGAAAGATAAATATTTCCTTTAATTAGCCCTCGCATTTAATTATCGATTCAAATTTAGGTTTCAATGAAGTCGTTTCTGTTTACTAATTTCCCTTATTTGTATATAATGAAATGCATTCCGTTAATTAACATAAAATTGGCCAACGCATCATCCAGCAAGGTCTTTCAGTAACTAATGCATCTAAAATGTTTTCAACATTAGAAAACAATATAATAAATAAAAGAGCCTAACTGGCAAGGTAAAAATAATCGTAATTTGTGTTGAATTTCAAAATAAATCAATTTTGGCTGACATTTCCAGGTTTGTGTGAACCCTGGGAAAAGATGAATGTTGTATTTGTCTATTTAAAAATTGAAATTTTCAAATTTATGTCGATATCTTTACCTTGAAATACATGTTCATTTCAGTTTGCAATCTATGATTGATGCTGATTATAATGATGTTCATTTCTGTTTAATGACAAAATATTTTTTTAAAATTTTTATTTTGGCAAACTCGAAAGGGTTTTAATCAATTTCTTTAACATCACACATCCTTTAAGTTCATTTTATTCAATTAACCTGGAAATCGTCACGGCCAATTAAACATTATAACGAGTGAGTTAAAAAAGGACTTTCTTTAGAGATAAAACAGAATAAAACATTCAATCGTTTCATTTAATTCTCTAAAATTTTACTGCAACATCCTGGCAATGAAATGTTACCCATAAAAAAAACATAAAAAACCACCCTGTAGATGCACATAGAAACCAAATCTCGTAGGGAATATTTTTGGGAAAAAAAGTACAAAAAATAAGCTCACGGAGAAAATATTTCAAGATTATTAATTTATTGCATGCAAATAAATATATTATCAACATAGATTTTATTACGATGACGAGAAATGCAGATGTTTTCCTTACATTAAAAATAAATGAAAAAAAATTTAAATATACGTGGGTAAATAATGGAAATATGTATGCTGTTGGAAGCATCTCAATACCCCGTAATGGAGAATAGGGCATTTTTGCAATCTGATGCAGCTAGAGATGACATTAATACTAATTCAATGTTTCACATCTTTCTTTAATACCAGAAAAAATAAAAAAGAGCACAAAACCCCACCCAGGAGCTGAGTTATACCTCCGTGCTTTCACTCAAAATGATGGACATTCTACACGTTTCTTCCCATGGAAGGTCCTATAACACGTTTGCATGAAATAAAATTTATTAGGCCCCAAAGGCGTCTACCAGGGAATTATATTCAGCATCGGAAAGTCTATGGGGATTAGACCTCATACAAGTCGAAATAATCGCTATAACCCAATTACAAACTTCAGCTATAAATACCACACTTTCGAGACATTTTCAATGTTTACCATTAGACCAAAAACAATCTAGGAAACACTCGCAATAATCCCTAAACTCATAAATGTGGGTCAAGAAAAATATACCCGAAAGCGACGAAATTCATCAAAAATTTGATCAGAAAACTAAAAGCAAAGAAAATGTAGTTAGCTAGACCAAATTTTGGATCATAAATCTACTATTGTATAGTTACACGTATAGGTTTTTGCTCATCATAATGTAACAGGTGTGCTCAACGTTTTCAATCTTATAGGGCAGAGAAGATTTTTATGCAATATCTTCAATTTCTCCATGATTTTGATTGAACTTTTAATTGCTTTTAATGCTATAATACTCAGGAATCTCCAGTTAGAAGTTAATTTTTGTATTTTAATCTCGAAACAGACATTTTGGACATTGTAGCACTTGTTGACCTGGCTCAGACTGTCCATTTTTAGACAAGCGATATAAAAGTTGCTTAATGGACATTGGACAGCAGTAATTAACCCATATTGCGTTTGTTTGATGTTTTCTTAATCCACCTTTGATCCCGACACGTTTGATCTACTTTAGCCAACACGCAAACTCATACTTCACTTTCGCCCTATAAACTTTTGTCCACTTTTGTTTCTCTACAATAAAGAGGCGTTGAAACGAGGTGAGATCAACCCTAGCAACTAACTGACCATCGATCCAAACATAATAATTTCTAGATGAAAAAATAAAAAAATGCTTTTTAGCTGACCATTGTTGTAATTTCTGCCAAATTTGAAAGGTCGACCGATTTGTTTTTTTAGCCGTACGGAAGTTTTCACGTGGAATTGAAGATTATGAAAACTGACCACTCTCATTCGTTTCGAAATGCTATCCGAGAACATGCTAGATTACTTTGTTTCCAATTATAAAAAGTGCTTTTGTCATTTTTTCCATCATCCCTGGCATTATAACAATCGAAAAGCTAAAATTTATCATTTTTAAACGATGAAAAACAACAGCGTTGGCACCTCGAAGGCACCACGAGTGTCAATTTAATAGGAAAAATAACGAAAATACATCACTACAGCCTCTCTTGGACATCACTGTCCGAAATACAACTTTCGCCGTAATTTGATATGAAAAATAATGTTGCCATTTTGATAAATTGCATAAAAGATTAATGCCTTTAGTAAATTGTTCTGACTGCATGTTGACAATTCACACTCCAAATTCATGAAAATCTAATTCAAATTTTAGTATAATTCCATTTTAGGACTTGGTAAATGATAGAAAAGGCTAAAATCCCAGCACATAAAATACCTTTTGGGATTTAGTCCACATTCATAGAAGGACACGTGTACATCCTTAATTTAGTGTTATGATACATTTGCATAAGCTTAATTTAAGCCTAGTAGATTATGTAAAAATGTAAGTTCTAACACTTATTTATGGGGCACAACGCTATAGCGCCTCATTAAAATAGTCTATAGCGACTTCACGATGCAAAAAAAATCAACTTGGCAACCCCAATTGACAAACAATATATCTAATTATGCTAATTAGCTTAAAGTAAAGCTAAAAATAAAAGCCCAATTAGCATTTGTTTTTTGATTCCCTTGAAAACAGAAAAATATAAAAATATCCAAGATGGAAAATATGCCAATGCACATCATAATTATCAAATTGTTACTGATATACGCGCATGTATTAGAGTTAGACCCAAGCATACATTTGCCATTTTGAATTCAAAATTTTAAGGTAATGGTTTAATTTATGCACCACTACAGACATGGTTATGGTACTTATTATGGTATTTTTAACTGGTGGATATATTGACTTACAATTTATAACTATAAAAGATGTACATGTAGCTGTTGCTGGCTAAGAAGACTTTAAAAATACACAATTCATATACCTTATAAAAAAATTGTACAGAGTTAGTAACAAAAGCAAGAACAGCCTATTTTAATGTGAGTTAATTCCGGAAAATACAACCAATTCTTACAATAAAATAAGAAAAAAAATTATTCTACTAAACAATATCGGTTATAGTTTAGATACATTTATAAATAGTACCAAATGGAATAAAATAAGCATGTTGATCATAAACTGAATACATACATGTAAAGAAAACGGATTTCTCCATTTCGGTTTATTTGGAATATTCGGTATATTCGGTTAAAATTGGTGATAAATGTTCTAACAATGATAATTTAGTATGCTTTCAAAAATACATGTAGCTATTTCTTTTCCGAGTATATTTGAAAAGATTACTCAGGTTTCTATCCAATTTGGTTACATTCATAATAGTAGTTTGATATCTTGATGTATTTTTCATTACTCCGCAAAACATCTTAGCTCCAATATCCAAGCATATTATGGAAAGGCTTTCGCTTAGACCCTACTTACAATATATATAAAGTTAAGCTACTCCATTCATAATGACCTATTTCGTCTGGTCCATTTAATTTCCAAAAATAAATACAAATTGGCGTAGCCTGGAAACATAAACATGCCAATTTTTTATTATAGCATGGCTCTCCTTACATTTAGTAGCTTCAATAAAACTCTATCAGATTTAAAATTTCGTCCCAAATCCAGCTAATTGATTCTTTTGAAATTCGCGTTGGAACCACGTTGATTTATAAGCATGGGAAATTCACTGCTAGACCTGACACCTGACGGCAACTTTGTATTTAACCACTGGTCTTTTTTTTAAAAAAAAATTAAATTTATCGAAATGTGTGATGTATGCCTAATTTTTATCAATTTAAAATTAAAAATCAGGACTTCAAATGCGAAAAAAAAGGCCCAATGCTAATTAGACTATTTAACATCCTAACCTTATATCCCAATTGGAAATGTTGTTATCATTATAGTATACGTTCTTATTACAGTGAGACCTCAAAGTCTTAAAAAATCCTATTATTAAGGGACTCATGCGATAGAGTCCAATATAAAATCCAGTTGCTCTTAGAACCTTAGTTGCTCACATTACTTTCATCATTAGTCACACTAACCTTATAAGCAAGCCGTAATATCGTTATTCTCAATTGTTCTTTGGGACCACATAAGATTTTCAACTTTGGGATGACGAAATGCGTCGTGTGCTAAAAATGGCCCGCGTGCCAAAAGTTAAACAAATGTTAAAGATCGATCACAAATTTAAGTACTGCTGTCAAATTTCCACAAATAGTGAGGGAGGGGGTATAGGTAAAAATTTATGAGTTCAAATGCCTGACTAATAATCCAGGTTGCACCGAATATTCCTGATTAAATAACCCTAGGAGCACCAAAGCACACCAGTTGCACAAATCGAGCAATTATTATCACCCTTAAATCTCCCACAATGTATTTTTATGATTCAGTTTATTCCTGTCGAACAGGTGTCCTATCGCATCGCCCACGCAAATACAATTTGGGTACAACATGCATAGGCATAAAATATGCGTCGAAAAATAAGTAAACACGTCATGTGCATATGAAATAGTCATTTTGCAAATGTGCAATTTTTTTTACGTAGGGCTATATGACGTACGTCCCTTAGGGCAAAGAACCACGTATGAAGGTAGCAGATGACCACCAGTTGCCCAATGACACTTTCAGTCAAGTAAATAAGTTTCAAGATTAACACACTCTGATGGGAGCAGACAGATTTCTGTAACAGGATATTCCATGTCATGGCAGTTTCCAACAGGGAATAACATCGAGGCAAAGTATCGATTGAAAAGATCAGATATACACTATAAGATCCAACGGCTAAAACTCACCTTCAACACCGTCTAATTAAAAATGACTGATTTTACGAATTTCACTCGA
>JAQGCC010000244.1:0-46202 GCA_034698905.1 Xestoiulus laeticollis | reverse complement strand
AGCTGATGTACTGATGTTAAATATTCCAAGATGGCAGCCTAGAGTACAGACTACTACGAGGCCAAGATGTAACTGCTGAAACAACAGAATCTCCAAGATGGCAGCCTAGAGCACTGACTACTGTCTTGAAACTGTCTTGCAACAGCCACTTCTGAGACATCAGAAGCTGATGTACTGATGTTAAATATTCCAAGATGGCAGCCTAGAGTACAGACTACTACGAGGCCAAGATGTAACTGCTAAGGCAACAGAATCTTCAAGATGGCAGCCTAGAGCACTGACTACTGTCTTGCAACAGCCAATGCTGAGACATCAGAAGCTGATCTGCCAATGGTTCGCATCCCAAGATGGATGGTAGGCCAAAGTCCAGACTACTGCCTAGTCAAGATGTATTCCAAGATGTCAGTCTAGAGCACAGACTATACTGGCTAGCAAAGATGTCTTGATATAGTTCCTGTTGAGGCATCCAGAACTGATCTGGAAATGGCATGATCTAACCCGTTGGGGCTCCACAGACCAATTGAAAAGGTTTTTGAAAAGGGAAGGATGGAGTTGGCCAACCCAGAAGCGCCCATTTATTATTGTTAATTTCCATTTTTTATTTCACCACTGTCCATTTTTTGTCCTTCCCTCTCGCTTTTCTTCACTCTATATCTATAGATCTAGCTTTTCTTCGAGCTCGAGCTTCATTTGCATATAGACTATGGTTACCAAAAGAGAGACCAGGGCTTAAAATCCGGGGTCTGAATTGAAAAGGGGAACCTCGATTGAATCAACCCTTCATCGAAGTTTCCCTGATTCATTCTTCCATTATGTTCACAGGAGACATTAGGAGAGGTGCCATTGCAACTGTAGATCCCCCCTCCCCCCCCACACACTCTTTTTCATTCGTCCATGGGTTTTAATCCGGGGCCAACAAGGGTCGAAAATATGCAACACTCATCCTCACATAGCACACAGGACCTCAAGCTTCTTTTCAATTTTTACACTTTTTTACTTCGGTGACCTCGATGACCTCCCATTTTCTACGTGCTAAATAATCAACATCTTATCTCTGGAAATGCACACCGTTTTCAAATTTTTCCATCACGTGATTTTTTTTTAATTCCGGAAGTAGGATACTAACAAATTCAACCGATCACACCCCTGGAATTGATGAGGTCAGTGACATTTGAAAAAACCGCCAGTACGTTTGAAAAACCGCTAGTAAGTTTGAAAAAATTGAAAAATCGTAATGCTTGGAAATTACCTAAGTTGGTAATGATGGTAATTGTTTTAACAGTGTATATCAAAACACAAAAATGGCAATCAATGCAGAGGCATACAGTGTCATTTATGGAAATAAACACTTTGATGACCATCTTGGTGTCTATTTGAACCCACCAAAAGTTTAAAATCTTCGAAATGTTGATATTAACATTTGATTTCCCTTGAAATTTCAGGTAATTGTCAGATATATGTTTAAGTTCATGGCTCTTACTATCATATTTGAATAAAAAAAACCAATTTGTCAACATTATGTCAAAATTGATCCAATTTACCATATCTTTTTTGAAATTTTGTCACTATTTATTCGTTTCAAATGTTTGTTACACTTAATTATAGTTATACACTCAAAATATTTCTTTTTTTAAATAACTATTTCCAAGAAGAAGATTCATGTTTTGTTGATGCTGATAATTTGTTTTACATTTGTATTTTGTAAATTTCACACTAAATAAATGAAACATTTTCTAGATGAAAAACACAATTTTAATAAGTTCATGATTAGTTTAAATTCAAATATGCCATCCTTAGACATACATGTAAATATAACTCATATCTGTATATTAACCAACTTTTAGGTTTAAATAAACCTTGGGTGGTCACCAAAGAAGGGTTAAAAATCTTGTCAAGACAATAGACACACATGAAATTGGTAGTTGACATTGTAGGTAACATAACTGGCCGTAGATGAGTGGACAGTATTTAAAAGTCTTACAAAAATTAGGTCATTTTTCACGTTAGCACATGATAATACAATAATGGGTAATGAAGAAAGGAATTGACACAAAGTCCTCAGTGACTTACATCGGTTTTGAATTATGGTAAAGTATGAATAGGCATAATGGATCCAGTTTTCAGCTGCTTTTGCAATGGCAGTTTCTCAGAGATCCCATGCAAGCATTTCGGGGTTAAATGACATTTGACCCCGGTTGTGCTCAGTAGCTTTCCTGACCGAGTTCTCAAATAAATTAAACACATAAACCATAGGCAACAGAAATTAAAGCCATTGTTGTTTGCGGTGTCCTGCAAGTACGTGTTGTGCCAGAGGCCAATCAGGAGGGTCCAGAAGTCTTACAGGTGAGAGGGGACATATGAGGGATAGGGGGAGGGTCAGGGGTGAGGGACTGGACAAGGTGATACAAGGCAGAGTTGTTTCTCCCATAGGGGCTCAGGGCAACTTGTTAACACCAACAACGTGTGTAGCCAAGAGTAGGAATGACAAGCCTGACAGTTGCCCTGGGGCTCTATTACCCCTAACATTTCAGGGGGGGGGGGCAGCAAAAAATGCTCTAAACATACCGCAGAAACAACGTACACACACGCTAGGTGGCGCGAGGGTGGGGATAGGGGAAACAAAATACAAACCCCCTCAAAATATCTTATCTGAACATGCATCAGACTGACTCAAAAATCAAAACAAACAAGAATTAAATGGAAGCTAGCCCTTAGGATAAATGATATGAATTATTAAATTGGGATGAAAAGTACTTGATAATGAGTATTAATAATTAAAATAATGATTAAAAATTGAGACCAACTTACGCAATGCTGGTATCCACAGCGTAGGAATATTGGGATCACTGGGTGTTGGTGTGAAACTTTATGTAAATAGTTTGCCATGTCGTTTTGCAGTTGAAGAAACACACCTGAAATTAAGAAAATATACATGAAATATTTCAATCAATACACATATTACAAAATTCATGAAAATTTGCATGAAATATCTTAATCAATTATTAAATTCATGAAATATCTTAATCAATTATAAACTTCATGAAATGTTTCAATTATAACAATAGAAAACTAGTAAAAAATGTTTTTAAGATCCCTCAACAAGGAGCGCCATCTATGATGTAATCTGTGCAACTATAGTAAATACAACGTGTTTTAAAGTAAAAATTCGCCTACTCAAATTGTAGCGAATATAAATCTTAACATAACTAAACATGGATTTAGAAAGTTGAACATATTTGAGTACATTAAGTCATGTGAAATAGAAAAACGGAAAACTAAGGTTAAAAATACATGGCTCAATTTTGCTCACAGTTTTTCTTAAATTTTGTATGAAAAATTTAATGAAAAGTAAGCTTTTAACATTATTTTTAGATGAAAATCCATTTGCAATCAATAATATTATAATGAATATACAAATTGTAATAAAAAACTGATAAACAAACTGAGTTTTATAGACTCCCAACACCCTCAACAAGCAGCGCCATCTATGATGCATCATGTGCAACTATGTGATTTTACAGCATAAATCTTTAAGAAAATGTGTGATAGTACAAAAATGACAATTCAGTTCCATATATAAAACAGTGTTTATACATGTACATAGTAGAAATCTAATGAGAAATGTACGATACGTATACAAGACATAAAAGATGCCTTGCGATTTTAGTAAGGGCGTATTGCTTTGATATAATTTTTAGATAAAATAGCCAATTTGAAGATTTTAAATAAGCGATTTTCCAATTTAGCTTTTCCCAAAACACCTGTTTCAATTCATATTGAACACTTACAAATCATTATATATTTGATAGACAGTTTATTAAACAGTGATTAAACTGCGTTTCATGCAAACCCCTAGAAGGAGTTAGATTTTCGCCTCAATTGGACAATGGACAAAAGGGACAATGAGGAGATGAAAAAAAAAAGGCCGAATTGAAAATCGAAAGAGCAAATTAAATGAAAGTGGATTTCTAATTAGGATTTGATCAGTCACCATTTTCGCGTAAATATACGCCTAATTGAATTGATGTAGATTCACAATGAAAACAGTAAGCTCGATTAGCATGTTCAAAATCTGCTTTTGACGATGCACAATATGTTTGTTAGAGCTTATAATTAAAAATTGCTCGCGCATAATTGCATTAAGCTGCAACATTAATTGCATTAAGCCAAATCAAGTTGCATAAATGCAATACATTTCGCACTCGACATGCAATCAGCTTATTTAGCACTCATTTTTACCAAATTTCAAGAATTTAGCAAACTTGTCTTACTGCCCAAGATGATATTAAAAGCACCTATACAGTTACGAAAAGACAGATACAAGTGTATATATTGGCCCTACAGGGCAGGCTGAGTATGCCAATTCGCTTATAACGATGCCGGATACAGTGATACTCCGGGTAAAACGATGTCGGCTATAACGGCAATCGTGACATAGCGATGTCCCACTGGATGTGGTTTTAAGTCGGTCCTTTGATATCATCTTTTTCGTAAATTTGTCACCCCTTTTTCCCCCCTCCCCCCCACACCCTTTCATCACTAAAAGGTATCCATTTAAGCTTTAATGCTCTTTTCACAGATACAATCACTTTTCTCTGGCATGAGTGTCATGAACGATAGCTAGTGCAAAACAATAACGAAGTAATTAGGAACTCATTGATATGCTAATTAAAATTTGCATGTCTTCTTCTAGAGTGAATTTCGAAGGTGTGAAAAGCGGCACTTTTTCTCTATTGTCTTGTCAATTGCCACCCACTCTTAATGAAATTATCCTTCACGAAGAGCTTGGCATGCTCAACTTAGAAGTATTGACTTCTAACACGTTTATCTGATATATAGGGCTCTTCATGGTAGAAGATAGCCTGCTTTCAACCCCCAACACTTAGATATACCTTACAGTTTTTCCACTTTATCTGAATTTGTTGTGGAGTTTTTAGCTACAGTGTCGAAAATCTGGAGGCTAACCACAGGATAAGTCTTGATTTATCACCTCCAGACAATATCAGATCGATTAAGGGGTTCACTGGATTGAAAAAACTTGCTAGAATCACTACAGGAGCAAGTTTCAATCTTTAGGTTCCCATCTCGAATTTTAAAGAAATTGGATACAACTGAAGCATTGATTTAAGGCATTCAAAAAGCCAGGGAAATTAAATACAGTGGAATTCGCTTGTAACGATCTTCAAGGGAAACTGAGAAATCAGATCGTTATATCCGAACATATCTGTATCCGGATTTATGAAACGAACGTGAATATCAATAATAATGTGCATAAGTGCATGGACCCCACATTTCGAATGGGGTCCAAAGGCCAAGGGTCTTTGATAGACTTCCCTGGACATTGATTTGGTAGTGTTACAATTTTGGCCCTTTGACTCCCTTATAAGACCTATTCACCATTTTTCTCATTTTTTCACGATGTTGGTCTGTATTTCATGAATGTTCTCTCAAGATTTTTAAGACATTATTATATACCAGACCGAGGTTTCATTAAGACACGAAAATGGCCCCTTTATATGCCTTAAGGTGAATTTGGTCATGTGATCAATTTGGGCCTTTGACTCTCGATATAAATATATATATAAATATATATATTTATATCGAGAGTCAAAGGGTTAAATTATTAAATAAATATTAAAGCTAAAAGTAGGCCTACCTTCATTTGCAATAAATTACCTGTTACTGGGAATAAGTTGGCTCTTACC
This sequence comes from Xestoiulus laeticollis, assembly GCA_034698905.1. NCBI lineage: Eukaryota > Metazoa > Arthropoda > Diplopoda > Julida > Julidae > Xestoiulus > Xestoiulus laeticollis. The sequence continues at coordinate 40,497 of JAQGCC010000244.1, read as the reverse complement.
TAATTGTAACAAGTTGGTTCTACATTTCATGAAACCCCTCATGCTACTAAATTTAAATGCCATATACAAATTGACATCAGAAATAACAATCATTATTATGAATATAAAGAAGGACACCATTGTAAGCACGGTTACAATGTGTCAATTAATTATAAACGAAAATAAGATAAGAAACTACTTTTTAGGTGACCTTACTTAGTATTAAAAGTGTGGTTCGATACTCATAAAATGCACTAATGATAGAAGGATGTGACATAGAGAGAAGCAGTAGGTGGAAATAACCCTTAAATTCATCAGGAAGTTTGTGGTCTGTATGAATTAGCCTGAATTAATGGAGTATGGCGAATGAAACATTAAAAGTCGGCGGATGTCAATAAATGCAATGGTTGTGAATGCCAAATGAAATTGATCCAAGATGGCCGCTAATGGATCATAAGCCAAGTTGCTTTTAATTGAATTTAAGTGTTACTTTGTTAGGTTCACCTCATAATGCACCTTATTTGTTGACTTTAGACCTGAGAATATATTAATATTTTTAAAGATGTTTCCTTCAAAAAAAAAAACATTAATCCATAATAAGCTAAATCAATTCAATGTGGTTTTAATTGTGATATTCTAGGACTAATTCAAAATGGCGATTTGATTTCCTGTGTTTATATAAGTAATGCAAATAATGATAAATTTACTTTGCCATATCCTTGTTGTTAATGATTTGAAGGTATATTTTCTTTCATGTTATGCTATACGGTACAGAATTAAGATGCCAAAACATGCCAATTTCAAAATAATCATCAACATTATTTAGACAAAATATGTAATAAGTAATATTTAAATAATTATAATTAATATTTTTAAACGGATTCTCAATTGCGGTTAATTTCCAAGGAAGCATTTGATAATTTTAAAACATATTAAATGTCTTAAATTTCCAGAGTTTTAAATGTAATAAATTCAAATATTACCAAATGTTTTGTATTTTCAGATTCCCAAATGTCTTAAATTGTTAGGTTCCAATTAGTTCATAAAAAATAATACAAATCCTCATTTATTTTTTAAAAAAAAGTGGTATTATAATACTTATATATTATATATATATATATATATATATATATAATTGTATAATTGTATAATAAATTGTACTAATGCTCAATTACTTTGTCTTGTATGACTCACCCTGTAAAACGTTAAAGTCTATTAGTGTTTAATGTGTGAAAATGTATTTGACATAATATACATTTCAGACATTGGTTCATAATTAAAAATTTATACAAATTTTGAAAAAGTGGTATTAATGACATGTCATAACCATGTTTAATCTAACAACATGCAAAAAGTCCTTAAATATACATGTCAAAGACATTTTCACACATTATAAACACTAATAGACTTTAGCGTTTTACAGGGTGAGTTATGCATACAATACAAAGTAATTAAAATTATAACTTTTAGATTAAAATATAACTTTTCACATGATTTCCACAATTTTCCTAGCACCTCGTAGCAATTATTTTCCAAATGTGAATTACACCTTAGTTACCATTGTCCTCAAACTGAAAAACACGTACAGTTTTGCAGACAAAGATCCAATAGTCTCGATCTCTATAATTGATGTTTATAATGAAATGACAAAAGTCCACACAACATTATCACTAATGGTAAATTAGAACAAAAGCTTGTGTGTAGCTGTCTCAAACGAACAAAGAAGTGAAATTAATTGGTATCATTAACTATTGTCCGTCTAATATAATAAAAAGAAATTGATCACTTACACATTTCAGGTAGGACTACATTAGTGTCCATAATTACAAAAAACTCACACTGAATATATATCACAAAACTCCTTTATAATTGTGCTAGCTGCCACGTGCTCCCCACCCAAAATTCACGTTCACACCTTGATCCATAACTTAAATTGACTTCAAATTGAACACATCATGGATATGTGCTCAATTGGATAATGAATCGAGAGATCGTAGCGCCCCTTAGTGGCAACGAAAGGAAAAACTATTGATTTTAACTAAAGCTCATTCAGTCAATTAAGCAAGCATATATGCTTAAAGTGACAAAATGGACAGGCATATTTAGTCTGCCTGTAATGTCCTAAAAGTTTAAATTTTCTAAAAAAAATTTCCCTTATTTCTATATTCCCTATTTCTATAGATTCAAGGGCTGGCTGCCATATTTTCCTTAAAGTTTCCTATTTATGATTCATGGGATGTTCGAGAAAGTACAAATATTGAACATTAAAGATTGTACATTACGTAGATAGGCCAAAATTAGAAATTTTGTCACACCAAAATTTAAGCAAAGTCGTCATCCGAGTGCAAATTATTATCGTCACATACACCATATGCTGTATAATACAATGTATAACCTTTTTAATGAGGATGGTTCAAAAATCTCAACATGTTAGTAATTTCAGCATTTTGTTTTTATGATGAAACGCTAATAATAACCCACATTTTGGCTTAAAAAAAGGCCATGCCAAAACGTTAGACAATTACAGGTGCAGCAGTAAGGCCTACTACTTGAATCCATATGCCACTTGAATAAAAACAGTAGAGTTGAACAACCCTGAGTGAAAAAAAGACAATAAAAAGGACGCCAGCTAAGGTGTTAGGTGTGACTAAACCTACCTCCACACGCACACACATTGACAAAATATGTTTGTACCTGACAAACTATAATATTTTTCCAAGAAATATTCGGGTGCATTTTCATACGAACTTAATCTTACTGTGTTATCACCAAAAAATAAGGCCAGTTCTAGACAAACATTACAACATTCAGAGTAGAAGATAAGCAACGGTTGGTGAAATCAACAGGAATAATGATAAAAATAAGACTCAATTTTAATGTGAAAATCGTGAAAATTGAGTGAAAATTTGAAAACAAAATGACATAAATAAAATATCATTTCAGTGTTTATGATTATTTTATCCGTGGGTGTTTCAACAACTAACTAATTCGTGACAATATTATTATGAAAAATCCTTGAAAAAAAAAAATTAAAGTCATTAATTTGAGAAGGACTATGATGACATCATCATGGTAATGAAATCGTGATGTATATATATACGTGCAATATATTCACTATTTTCCGGAAATAGGGTAAGATTCACGTGAAGCTATAAAACTAATTATTCGTGCAATTCCGGATGGAAATAATATTCGATCAATACATTTCTTTTCAACTTTAATAACGCTAATAAAAAAAAATAATTCAATCAGGCAATTCGTTCATTAATTAAATTATGCGTAATTAAGACTACTCAATTTATGAATCTCCCTCTCTATTTTATGAAACATTTAAATGCACGAATGCAGAGAAGGCTATCGCATTGCGGTATTCAAAATGAAAATTGGATACTTAATAGCGAGGCATTAATTAATAGAGCTATTATTATCCTAAACCTTGCAAATGTATATTTCTTAGTAGCTACTTTTGCATTACATGTATACTGCGGATATATTTTCATATATTTTACAAATAGTTTCTCCATTAGCATTAGCGAAAAGCACCTGCTAACTAACACTGTAAAGTATGTCCAAACCACAGAGGTATATAGTTCTTAGTCTTGTCAGAAAATGTCTTAAGATATATGGTAAACACACGTTTCAGCAATTGTATCTTAAGATAGTTTTAAGGCTAAGAATAAGTTTAGTATAAATTCAGACAGTTTTAAGATTATAATGCATATAGCTTCAACTAGTTAAAAGTGTCTTAAGACAAAAGATTGTTAAACTGCTCAGCATCAATACCTTACATCAGTGTCTTAAAACAAAAGATCATCAAACTTCTTAGCATCAATGTCTTAAGACAAATGATTGTCAAAGTTTTTAGCATCAAGGTCTTAAGACAAATGATTGTCAAACTTTTTAGCATCAATGTCTTAAGACAAATGATATTGTCAAACTTCTTAGCATCAAAGTCTTAAGACAAATGATTGTCAAACTTCTTAGCATCAAAGTCTTAAGAAAAGATTGTCAAACTTCTTGGCATCAATGTCTTGACTCAATTTTAAGGCTACGACTAAGACGTTCTCATCTGGTTAAAAGTGTCTTAAGACATAAGGTTAATAAACTTCCTAGCAATTTTCCTACCACGATTTTAGTTGAAAGCACACTAGCGCCATCCATGTCATTTATAAGAAGCTACTTTGATATTTAACCTGTTTGTTGGATAATGTTCATAATTATATTTAAGGGTTTATTATAAGTTAGCCCATCACTTAGCTTATTCGTATTTTTTTAATGAAAAAAAAAAAAAAAAAATTGAACTTTCCAAAAGATAATTTGGACAGGTCGCATTTTTTAACCATAATTTGAGCATCAACATCAACATCAAACAGTTTATGTATAATTTCGGTACCGGTAGAAAATGATGCATTTAAAAGTTTAGGGCTTATCAAAAATGGCAATTATTAATGGAATTTGTAATTAAAAGTTTAAAATTGCCCTGACCTTTTTTTAAAAACCTTTTTCGGGTTAATCTTTTTTTTTTAATGTCGCTTATTATTATTACGATTAAGGCATTGACCTCCTCGATAACGAATAATTTGAAATTATATTCCCCTTAACCTTTCTGAAAATTTTCACATATGCCTTTAAAAATAAGTATTTTAAACATAACACTAAAACAGTGCTGTACACTTAACGGTTATTGCTTGTAATTTTATCTCAACTTATTTCGCCTATTAGATAAATAAATCCTGAGTTTAGTACACCCAATTTTACCAGATCTTTTTAAGATGTTTTAAAGAAGGGTGAATCTCTATTCTTAAACTTACACATTTTATGTAAAGATGTGCAAAAAAATATTAGTTTTAGCTAATAGGAAATCGTCCCAAAAAAGGGTTGAAATAATTTGTTGTGGAAAATTTTAAACAAATCAAAAATTTTATATCACATAGTACTAAACATGCAATTGCCATTGTAATTGCACAGATCTTGAATAGTCAGGAAAAAGTCATGAAAATACAGCTCGCTTTCACAAAAGTTATCACAAAAGTTAACACAAAAGTGCAGATATTTAGTTTATAATTTTTATAAAAAAATATATTTTTAAAAATACAAGTGAAAGTGATTTCAGTATTATACAATATTGTACATAGGGCTACAGAGTATATTTTAATATAAAATACTAAATAATAAAGTTATAAATACTTATTATTCATTTGTCCAGTTTATCGTATACATTTTTTGCATTTCTTTCAAAATTTGAAAACGTGTTGTATTTTTATACATTTAACTTATATTTAGTACATTTTCTTTCATAACAATTATAGTCTATAAATTTTCAATGAAGGAGGGCTAAACTAAAGTAAACCGAAATAGCCAAAATATGAGTACTGATTCAGGATGAGAAAATGTCCAGTATTAATTACGAATCAATGATCAATTCAAATTTAGGAGATCATCTATATAGTGCCCCAGTCTTAACCTGTCCAGGATAAGTCTTGAATAAGCATTGAAGACAAGCACTTTAGAAACCTGAAATGTTTGATTCAACTTCATGTTTTTTAGCTCCAGTCCTAAGATTTGACACCAGTCACGCTTAGTGTAACTGTTAATTTTGAATATATCTCTTCCAATCCCAGTTTGCACACCGTGTATATATAAAAAGCCATGCAGATTAAGATTGGGTCTAACATATAAACCGCTTTAATATCGACGCATGCACAGACTTTGCCACACTTTAATGAAGGAACGACAGATTAGATAAAAAAAGCTAAGCTTTTTTCACCATGAAAATGTATTTGCAAAAAAGATTAATTCGTGCCTGGCTGATCATTAATAACACCCCACCTGCCAGCCCACCCGTTGAGGTAGATCGACCCATTGCTATAGAACTAAGAAAAAATACATGTACATGTATAATAGTTCCCAGAAAAACCAAGGATGAACTTAAGATGTCCAGGTGCATGTCCACGACAAAACGGGTCATTTAGACAGGGTGTGAACATGAATCGGTGAAAGATATATGCTAATAAAAAAAACGAGTGAAAAAAATGAAGTCTCCACATGAAACAGCCTGTTCAATTCAGCTAGGGTTCATTTTGTGGCTTAGAACTTGTCAATTTGTATATACAAATCATAAAATTACCATTCCCCATTTGCAATACTATAGATGAATTTGTCATATAACAAATACAGTAAAACGTGTCTAAAATCATCTTGGGCAAAACTATATTCTCTCTTAAAGCATAAAATATGGCGGTCCCAACATGGGACTCATGTAAAAAAGAAGCCTGGTTGAAATCATATCTTGAAATGGTCCCAACAGTATGCTTTTAGACAGGTTATACTGTGACATGTTTAATGAAAAGCGAGTGTAATCATTTTTAAAATAACTAATATCTGTCTATGTGCAAGCAAATGTAACACAGTAAAACTTGATAAAGTGGCCCCCTTTGTATAGTGACCACCTCTGCATGGTGGCCACTTCTTATATTATATTTAGTGCATAAATGTACGTTTTCCGTCATAAAAATTCTTTGTATAGTGACCACCTGTATGCTATTCCAAGTCTATTTAAATTCCCTATAAGAAATGCATGTTTACCAGGCATGTGTGAACACATTAAATATTACAAATTACCATTTTATTAATTTACGAGTGTACCAGCTGAATTTTAATGAGCAATTAAGACACATATCCTTGATTAAAACCTGTTGACAAGCTAATAAGGTAATTATGTAAAATAATTTCTGCTCTTTATCCAAAATCGACACGAATTTATAGGCAAGGACAACAGTATCAAAAGTTGTATTTGATGAAATACAGTAAAATACAAGTATAGTGTGAAAACAAACATGTAGGACGAGAGAATTAAGAAAAATTTACAAAAGAATAAAGTTTCGTGTGTTAGTTGAAATAAAAGTCTGGCATATATTTACTTAAACTTAATAGTATTGCGTTGCAAAAGGAGCATTTCACTCATTCTTTGGCATAATGTTACCACAAAAACGAGTTTGTCCTGAAAATGGCAATTCTCTTAATAACATTAAACCTTGTTTAATCTGGTGTATTTCACTATTAAGCTTCAGATAGCATTTATCATTTATACACATTGGTCTTTTGTTCAGTCTTTTCCCAATAATGGCATTCAAACAAACTCAAAGACGACACATTTCCAACATAAACATTCCCAAATTCAGACAAAAGACAAAAGTGAGAAACCTACCAAATGTCAAATACGACAAACATATGGATTATTCCTTCCTATTACGATCCATATTGCAAATTAAAACCATTTTATCCAATTCTAACGTTTGGCACCTCGATTCAATTTCATCATATAACCATAAAAAAAATATTAAGAAAACTATTTACAGTGTAGGCCTATATATGCATATATTTATGTGTTTTTGTATGAGGTCTTCAACCTGATATTCACACTAAGTTATATAAATCACGCTAGTGCTTAATATGACAGAAAAAAACCTGAAATCCGTTGATTTTAAGGTTGAATTTCAGTTTATCAACACCTTGACAGTTTTTACAGCTTTTCTATAAACACCTTGATGCAATTTTTTTAAAATGTTAAAGTGAACTGAACATTTCATCAAAATTTAACATCAGATTTATATGTGCAGAAATGTCAGTGAAATGTGTGGAAAACCGATGAATTGTTTGAAAAATCTATGAAATGTATGAAAAATTCCAATAAAATCTCTGAAATAGGCTTGAAAATCTCTCCGAAATGTCTGAAAAATTAAGATGAACTAAATATTTCATAAAATTTCAACATCAACTAAGTGCAGAAATGTCAGTAACTTCACTGCGATGTTTGAAAAATCTATGAAATATCAAGAAAATCAATGAAATCTAAGAAAAACTAAGGTGAACATAACATTTCATCGAGCTTCAACATTAAATACAAGTATATTCAAAATTATACGATATCAATTATTGAAATCTAAATTTAAATATCTGAATATGCATTTAAAACCATTTTAAATTTTTATAAATACTCTCTAGTTGATCTTTTTGTACATTAAATTGACTAGAAAGAATATTTTCATATGATATTTTAAATCAACATTCAATTTCACATCTCTGTTTCCAGTGATAGAAAGTACCAGTCAAAAATCACCAATCTAAAGTATTTAAAATATATTATGACCCTCGACCCTGTCAAAACATGTTAAACAATAAACCCTTCTCAAAAAATGCATTGTTTAGTTTTAAAAAGTGTGATCCAGGGTCCTGTTGGCCCACATATAAACGATGTCAAGTGCAGATTACAAGCATCCTCATTTTATACTAAAACATGTCCACAAGTATGGTACAAGTTTTGAATTTATGTAGACCAAAAAAGCACATTGTTGACACATTAGGAGTGGAAATAAACATTAAAAAAACAAGCTTGAATTCATGTATGTGTCCATTAAAAAAAAGTGCAAAAAATGTTGATACAATCGTAGCACTTTCATTAGAAAAGCAAAACAGAAAAGCTTTAGCCATATAGTTGTTTTTTAATTACATAATAGTGTCCATAGCAGACATTTTATTAGGTTAATGGCGATGTCAGAGTCATTCAACTAAGACTGTTTTATAAACTAGTTTCGTTTGAATTTCTCCAAATTGAACTTGTTTGGCTTTTTTATGATTTTTTCGAGGAGGGAAGATTAGGCTGTCTTATCCACCTTGTAACTTTCTATTATGTAAACTAAAATGTAGCAACTTTGATAGCTCAAAAACTTGTCCCTCATCCAGATGTGATAAAAATACTGATAAACAAGAGACACCCTCACAAACACGTTTCTATCAAATAAAATGTCCAGTAAATTTGCTTTTTTTTTGCAGTACAATTACAACAATTAAAGTATTACATGGCTTATCCCTTAAATTTTCAAGGACCTTCTCCCAATATCAATTACCACCCAATTTTATTTTCCAAAGTGTATAGGGTATTTTTCTATATTTTTCAACTTATATAAAGTGCAGATTTATAATTCTGTATTTCCACACATTGAATATTTATCTATAAAATGTGTTGAACTTATAAACTAAATCTAAAAATTATATAAAAGTTGAGAAATTAAAAAATACCCAATATGCTTAAAATGGCACAAATCAATGCACATGCAATATACAAAATATATAAATTGTATATGTAAAATTATAACAACTTAATGCTTGAAAAGTATAAATAATTGTATTAATGTTAAAATTTAAATTTAAACCATCACAAACATATGTTTCTACCAAATAGTGTCCAGTAGCCTAAATTTGCTGAAAAATTAAAGGATTTCAAGGCTTATCCCTTCAATTTTCAAGGACCCTCTCCAAATTTTAATTACCACCGTATTTTTTTCCAAAAAGACGTTTGAAAAATAGTAAGAGCCTATTTTAATTAAGATTTTCAATGTCAGAAATTCAAAAATCAACTGGAATTGCAAGCATAATTTCAAGTATCTGACTGGACACCCTGAACCAACACATGTTTAAAGTTTTATGAATGAGTTTTTTGTTCAAATTTGCAGTTATATAAGGTAATAAATATTTTGTAATGAATAGATATTACAAAAGGTTTCCTAAGTTACATGTACATATTTCGTTACTGTTTCATATACAATTTCTTATTGTCTTTTTCTCCACTCTGTTTATGTCATGAAACAGACAAAACGAAATGAAAGTAATACATGAAGTAATACTTCGAAAATGTCAAAAAACTAGAAACCTTGACTAAAATCTCGATTTAGAGTGCATTTAGAGTAGTTACAAAAAATAATATATCATAAGCTTAACTTTACATGATAATGTGGTCACAAATAATAGCAGGAAGTCCATTGTCATTGCATCAAAGCCCGCATTGCTGAGGTTACCTATTGCCAAAATTCATGCTTTAACCCATATCAAAAACAAGGGTTTTCCCAAATTATATCAAGACATCGATAAAATATCAGTGAGGTACATAAAGGTCAAGATTGATACAAAGTGTATTTTATGGATGACCCCACGCTACAACAAAACATGTTTTAATACATGTAGATAATGTCTATGTTGTTAGAGATATGTAATATGATTAAACATGTTCAGAAAATTTGATCCAATTTGGAAATGAGACATGTTAAAGCCATATGTTCTTGACATGTATTTAACAATATACCCATATCCATGTTTCACATTGATGTAATGTATTTACAAATTCGATGTCCCCTTGATGCTGTTGTAGCATTTATAACAATCTTGTAATAAACAAGGTCCCGCTATCGCAGCGTCATCTGTGCCAGTTAGTGTAAACATCATATAGGGTCCCCACAGGTGGCGCTAGTGTGCTTGACATGCGCAGTATGCATCATGGACACTAATACCACATTACATACACTAGCAATGTGCAATGTTTTGACACGTATATACAAGGCGTGTCAAAAATCTCGATACACATACATGTTGGTATTACAGGGTGAACAAAAATTATTCAACTTATTTTATATTTCTAGATACCTTAAATTAAAATATCGTAAAATATATAAGTTATCGTAATATTTTCTTCCCTACTTGAACAAGTCATTTTAAGTTCAATTATTAGGCTAAACAATTTTTTGACCCACTGATTACTTAGATGAAGTTTAAGAAATTATCAAAATTAAAGATTTCATTGTCGTCAATGATGTTGAAATACCAAAAGTAGGATTATAGTTCAGCCTGAAATATTGCATGTGGGTCAGTTGAGGTACTAGTACATGTATATTGAAAAGTCCAACAAACTCATACGTCAAAACCTACGTTGAGTTGAGATAGAGCTGAATAAATATTAAGATAGATATGAATAAATAATGGATCTCTTAAAAATAATAAATGCTGAATGCAAATCGTATAGAATGATAGAAAACAAAGCTAACAAACACGACTTCATTAATTATTAACAGGAATATTAACGAAAACCCGGATTTCGGCCGTTGGTAATTTATGAGTTAAAACCACCTACTGCTTTTAATGGAAATGTGAGTATGTACATGTATGTATACATGTACAAGTTTAGATTTTTAACTTTTATTTAACTAGGTCTGAATAGTAATTACTTATTTTTATTTCCATCCTACATGAAATTGCATGACTGTATGGAGAAGGAAACAAACCAAAAAAAAATGTTAAAATTTCATTGTTACCTCACGCTTTTTTTCCCATGCGCAATTAAATTAAAGCAGGATTTTACATTTTACACTCGCTTAAAATACCCATATCGTGCCAGATCATTAACATACTGGTTGGTGTAAACCTATTTATTTCTACCCCCAGGACAACAAGAAAATAGCAAATAAACTTTTTAAAACTAGTCGAGATGTTTGCTATGATTTATACTAATGGCCGCCAATTGGCGCCATTTAAAAAGTTGAAAATTTGTAGGTGGCGTTAGTGGGCATCTACCCCAGAACCTAGTCTGGTAAATAACCATATATAAGACATGATGGTAGACTTTCTGATGTAAGACAATGTTACATCGTTTATGTAAAACATTCTACAGTATAAATAATTAACATATTGGTCATGACTTGATCAAAATTTAATAATACTTTTTACCATATTAAAACATGATTACATGTATATGTAAAGGTTAACAACTACCTCGGTAATGATATTAAAATAATTTACAATGAACAATATAACTATAGTTTTACTATATGTACCTAATTTTAAACAGATATATACTGATTATATCATCAATGATATTAGAACTATAAACATTTTATCAACTTGAGCACCCATTGATGAAGTGAACATTACCTGAAAATCATTTATATACAGTGACTAAAAATTGAAACTGCCAAAATAAATTCATATAGACAGAATCGACTGTACAGGTACATGTTTAAACTAACAAGACACTACAAATTAATTAAGATTAAAGTTCAAAATGAGTGAGACATTCCGTTTTAATTTCTCAATCTAATCTCCATGAACATTCCACAATTAATCTATATGGTATTAGTGTCTCTCATTGATTGTCATAATTGTTAATGCTGAATTTAAGGATAAAGATTGAAGAATGTTAATCTGGAAGGATATTAAAAACGAAACAAAACAAAATCTGGGTGCAATGACTCTTAGTAATCTCAATTAAAATAAATTAAATTACTATCAATACGAGCGAAATAGCTATAGTGAAACCTGTGAATAGCGCACCCTATTGAGACCGAACCATTTTGTAGTTTAACAGTAAAAACATTTAATACATGTGTATGAAAAAATATATATAAATGGTAAAATGAGATTGATTTTTAATGTTACAAATTTTCAAATGGGATCACCAGATTCACAACATGCAGCGCCATCTATTGACAAGGAACTTTAAAATGTCATTGCAAAGTCCATTTTATAAAATATGTTACACAAGTTCACGTTTCCTCGCCTCTATCACCCTTTTTTAAAAAACGTAAATTTAAAAGCTTACCACATACATGTACATATTCTATTAAAAAATATTTCAATGGTTTGCAAATTAATTTTCAAAAAAAAGTAGGCCTAAGTTGAAATAGGTAAAAATGCATTCGACCCACGCATCCAAATTTTGCACCATGTGTGGGTGCAATTTCATGATGGGGTGAAGAAAAAGTTAAGTTTAGGAATGCGTATCCATAATCACGGTGGTCCGATCAAACTTTCAAAGAAGGTAATGCTTGTCTATAAGATATTACTTATAAGCCTGATTGACCAACTACTGCGTGAAATTTGCCAATGGGTAACAAAAAAAAAATGAAAAAAACTAGAGTGGTTAGATATTGTAAAAAAATGAGAAATAGGTACGATGCATATCAACTTATAACTGAACATACCACCGTTAATTTAAGGCGAAAAACTTGAACTCAATGCACCGCGTATCAATGGATGCAGATGAACCAGAATCTTTATAGGTGGTGAACCACCTGCTTTTTAATTGAAAACAAAACTGCATTTTCATCCAAATCTGAGTCATTCGGGATAATTTTACAACACGATTGACATGATACATGTATAAAGTTAAACAGGTGGAGCTGGTGTCTTACGTGTATGTCCAATTTTTTTTGTTTTTTTTTTAATCAAAGTATACATGTAGATCCAATTTAGTACAAATACAGGCTACAAACATACGAGAAAAATAGCTACAGTGAAACCTGTGAATAGCGCACACCATTATGACCGAACCATGAGGTGTACTACTTGGAGGGATATACTATATGTAGGTCCAGCTCTACATAGTGATGACATACATGTATACACACCCACAGGTACATGTACGTGTAGAATTGTACATTTAAAGAATCAGATATTATTATCCTAATTAAGATGCATACACAAAGAAATAAGTAGTATACCGCGCCCGCCTGGCGTAATTGTCCAAAGTTGTCTGAACTTGCCCAAACTTGTCTGAACTCGTCCAAACTTGTCCAAACGTGTCTAAAAGTCTCTGAACTTGTCCAAAGTTGTCTGAACACGTCCAAACTAGCCCTAAGGCTTTTAGGTGGGCAAACCGTCTGGCGTATTCGTCCAAAGTTGTCTGAACTCATCCAAACTTGTCTTAAGTTGCTGAACATGTCTAACCCTAAGGATATAAGGGGGCTTCTGGCGCATTCGTACAAGTTTGGACAAGTTCAGACAACTTTGGGCAATTATGCCAGGCGGGCGCGGTATACTACTGAAATTTGTTGCATTTTTAATGTTTTTTAACATAAACAAAACCGAAAAATACATATAGAAAACTATTATACAACTGCAGATGTAGCCATTTTTAAAACCTTTTATTTAACTTGGTTAGAAGGGAGCGCATGGTGTTTGATTACATGGATATGGATCGTGTCCTTTTTAACCAGGTTTCACTCGTCTTAGAGATCTCAAATTTTGCGTGAAGATCAGTCTCATCCCCCGGTTGCCCCTATATAAATTTAGTAGAAATCTGTAACGAATTTTTGCCAAAATTAAGTATTTTTCAACGTGAAACGAATGCATTTCAAATTGCAGCCTGGAACTTGCTGTGCTACGGAGCGCTCCTCTTGCCAGCTCCAATTACTCACCTTTACGGAAGATTCTATAGTGGCCATGCGGGGTGGGTCAAAAGTCAATTTCCTGCCAGTACTTACTGGCTACATTAAAAGGTTTTACGCGAAAAACAATGTTTTTTTATAGTGTATTATTTATATTTGCACATACGTGTATCAAAATCCCTTTTCTAAATGGTAAACATGTATTCTTTTAAGGCGTTTATGCTAACGAATTTTCCTTGACTTTTTTTTTTTGGGATTTCTCATTGGGTCAAATGTCAATGCTTACTTTGACGTATGCACTTGGCAGGTAAAATCGTAGGAAACCATGCTGTGCGCAAGTCGCGTTTCACAGGTAATGCGCTATATCAAGGTAAGTTTGTTCTATAAAATCAATCCGTGCCGACTGTGAGGGTTCGCTACTTCCAGGTAGTGCGCTCTATGTAGGGCCCTTATTCAAAGGTTTCCATTTATTCAACTGGGTCAAGAAGGAATAAACACTGTGGTGACGGGGGAGCGGACTTCGAGTCCAACCCAGGTAAACCAGCAAGTAATAGGGAGATTAAGCTGTATTACGTTCAACGCAAACGTAATCTACAGTTTCGAATTGCACTTTTGCCTACCTGTCAAATAGTTCACGTGTGCGTGAAAAAGGCAAGCTTCTTGTACACGTAAACGGAGTCAAACGTGAGAAAAAGACAGTGCTGTCAGATAAGTTCACGTGTACGCAAGACAGCTTAATCTCCCTAATATCTACGTGTTTTGTAACTTTTTTTACAGTGTATTGACTTCTATGAACATAAACCCCTTTTTTACATTCACCAGAGAATGACGTTATCCAGCACATTGGGATTGTCAGACAAACACAAGTAGATGATGGGGATATAAGACCATATTTTAATGACTAATTTACGCCGAGTGCATGCACGGTAGACCATCTTAATTACGCCTAATGCAATTAATACTCGAGTGCTGCCACCTATATAAAAGTAGCCTCGCAGGGATCTTTTTCCGGGATTAATTGCATAGGAGAAAAAAGTCTCGCTCAATGCAATTAATTAAGCTCAGGTGCTATGATTGATCACATCATTTTTGTGCCTTTTATGCCACGGATCCAAGCCTGCATTGTATTAATTTTCCCCACCCTCAAATGCACTTTCTCTACCCTCACTTTTTTTTTGGTGAGGGGTGTGTGGGGGTGTGGGGTGGTATGTGTGTGGGGGAGGGAGATAGGGTGATGTCTTTTCCCATAAAGTGCCTTAGTAACATACGGAAACCAGCGTTCATTTCTACTTATGAAGATTTATATTAATCTAGGGTGTCTGGCTAGCAAACTCTTAATAATATTGAGTCTTATTTACGGATGGAATGCGTTCGATTAATTGGTCCAATCCACTACCGTTAGTGAGGGGTGGATCCTGTGGGGGGGAACAGAAAAAAATTGTTGGGGGGTGAGGGGGTATTCCACCCCCCTCAATAATTCTGCCTAGACCTATACGTAATAACTGATTATAACAAGTCGATCGAAAGAGATTAGTGCAGTAGGACCCTAGCTAGGGTGCTGTGGGGACTAGGGAGGGGTGGGGGTGTGAGGGGAGGTGGGGGGGGGGAATCACGAAAATAGCAGATAAACTAATTAACCCTGGCTGGTCCAGTTTGTTTTGTGTCCTCGATTTGCAGCCCTCTACACACAACCCTGCTGCTGCTGTCCCTCATCTTTTATAATTTCTCAACTTAAGCCTACTCGTGCATCTGCCATAGATAAAATAGACTGATAAACCTTGATTAACGGAGTGCTTCGTTATAAATAATCGCGTTTGGCCTCATTACAATAAATGGACACGCTGATTTGCAAAAACAAAGGTTTTGTAACACTGGGGTTTATTAAAATGTGTGGTTAACCGCACTCGTGGAGGCCATCTTGGATTTTTAAAATCTTGTTGAAAAATACTTGTAGCAATAAGTCTTAAGTCGTCTGGAAAATTAGGATTTTTAACACATTGTAAAAGTCGGGAATTATGCTTAAAATTAATGAAATTTGTATAAGCTTAAATGAAATCAAACGTGTATTAATGCAGGATGAACATATTCAACAATATGAGGGATAAAATTGAATTTGCAAAACTTCCTAAAAACCAACAAAGACAATTACACGTTTCTGATAATGATTATAATTAACTCAAAAGTCCTATTTCAAGTTCTCAAGATCCATTTCGAAAGCTAACTTTATTAAAAAAAAGCATGACATTTCTGAATTTAAAATGACTGCAAAATTTTAAATTATTGTTAAAAAATATGAAAATCGATTTTAAAACCCTTGTCAAAATCTTAAGTGTACTTAGTATACTTTTCTGGATACTAAATGTACTATAAGTTGTCCAAAACAAGTGCACTTATAGTATACTTTACCAAAAACCAAGTATACTTCCATTTTGACTAGTAAAAACATGCTTTTACAACTTTTTTTTAAATGTCACTATTTTTTTTAAAAATAATATGAAAATGTAAATTTGATTTAAAATATGTATATATAAGCTACTGTATATATGAAAGACTTCACAAAGCTTTTTTTTAAATATTGTACGATTTTTTTATTTCATTTATATTTTTCCTAAACCTGACAAGTGCTGTGAATTCTGGAGTTTGTCACAATGTAATATGTTACATAGTGATGTTATTACCATGAAACATATGCAAAACAACCAGAAGTCATTATTCCTTAAAAATTCCAAACCATAAAATGCTGAGAAATTAAATCCAAAACCATTAAAACCTGAAAACCTTTCAACAAACAGTTGAAAAATCCTCATAAGAAACCAGTATTTTTTTCCATAAAAGCTCAACATGCCATATGCAGTATATAAGCACTGACAAACTTTCTAAAAATCTACTGAGTGAACCTTAAAAAAAACCTGAATAAATGCCATGATAAAAGTTGCACTGACTCACCAAGGAAATTTAGCATCAGTCAACAAATTGAAGCATATAATGTAGGTTTCTATTAGGAAATGTTGTTAACTAAGATTTGCGGAGGATATATTTGTAATCCATTAGGGCAAGATGGAGCGAGTAAGAGAAGCAAGTCCATAATCACTGTCACACGTAGTAAACTCAAGATAGCAACGAGTTATACAAAGAAATGAGTCATTACTTAACCAAACCTATGAGAGAAACGCTCGTTTCAGGGCCATTTCTTCCACTTTTAATGGGCTTCATAAAAGTATTTGCCATCGGAAATGTCACGCTTGCCAGAAGATCACTCTTGCATCCATTATGCTCGTGGATTAGCTGTGCAAATGCTGCACAGATTAAGCTACACCAGCTAATTGTGATCAAGAATAGCATATACGGTTCAATAAACTCTAAAAACTAAGAATTCTCCCTATGTCATATTCAGAATTTTATTCTATATCAATCTCATATATAATCATGTCCATGACCATAGCCTTATACACAAACATGCAGGTGGACTGTAGCTATATATAGGAATTAAGACTTATTTCACATGAATCTAAAAATCTATGGTAATCATACATGTTTATGTATCTTGAAGTGAAACATTTATAAAATGTATACATAACAACATCTAATTTTGGCTATTATTTTATTATGTAATCATGCAATTTCGCATTATGCACACGAATATGATACCTGGATTATATATTGTATTGTATGTAGTATTTCATATAATAGAATAATAAATAAATATTGTGCACATACTATAATTTATATTTGTATAGGCCTACACAAATATATTTTGGCTCAATATCTAGAATGTTTTGTAAACATGATTTTATAAGAAAATATAAACACGTAAGAAGTTTATAATATGAGAAGTTTTTTTAAAATAGTTATTGAAATGTCACAACATCTAGAAAAATTAAACATTATACAGCATTGGCATTTAGTTTTGAATTTGATAAGCATTTAAAAATACATTTTAAAATTTAGTTTAATTACAAAATTTACCATATCTATATATCACGTTTACTATAGAGTATAGACACTGATCAAAATTCACTAGTAAAAATTAAAAGGAAAACCAATCTCGTTTCATAATTATTAATCAGATATTGTGTAGAGCTGTAATAATTGTTTTATAAAATTATCTCCATGTTTGTCTTTGCATAATACATTGTGTCAGAAACCAGACAATATAAATGTGAGATAAAAGACAATCCAAACTACGATAAGATTAGGGTTAGTCTGATGATGTCTGACTAATTTTAAACCACACTAAAATCAATGCAAAATTCATAAGTTGCAAAAATGTTTTATGCTGCCCTGACAAGTCGTTGTTTTAGCAAACTTGAGTCCTTGTTTAGTGCTTAGGACTCGTCTTCTGATAACGAAATTTTAGCATCTTTTAAAAGTGTGTTACTTAGGGAGTCGTGGTCAGCTTTTTGGGCAAAAGGTCTCCCTCTTTATCTTTCAAACTAAACAATTGTAAATTGTTCTCGTCTCGATGAGTTTATGTTGCCAAACATTGTCATGTGGAATGTATAAACACAGTCAAGATTTTTTACACTAGATGCACCATGGTGCCTAGGCCCCAAAGTGAAATTACACGTCAGGGTACACAACACTTAATCGAGAATTTCTGATATGGAATAGTTCTCAGAATTATTAGGGTCAATCAACTGCATTTTATATCCGTTTAATAACGAGTTTATGGCTTGCATATAGGGCTATCCCGCATGAAACAGATTAATGTATTCTAAAATGGCATATTTATTAAAATTATAATATTCCTAACTATCAGCTATTTAGCAAAGATAGTAGTAGTAAAGTCTGGAAGGTTTTTTTTTAAAAAAAATTAGACAGGGTTTTCAGAAAAATAGGATTTTATGAATGTCCCTTGATAGAATTACAATTACCAAATCGTAGCATTGTAAGTACATTTTTACATGATAAAAATTAGTCATTCAAAACCAAAAAATAAATATTCTTACGAAAATGATTTAAGTATAGGTATTCAAGTACAACTTGATATAACAAAACACAAAATAAATTTATAATTTATATATAATAAATAGTTTTTCTTTGTCTAATTTATGATGTTTTAATCATTTTCTTATAAACATTTTGTTTCAATTTTATAAACACATTCCTTTATATACATATAACTTTTCAAAGTGCATGGATTTCCAAATTTTGCAGGTTAAACTTTCATTTCAATAAACCTGAATTAGCAATACAACTTTCCCCACCACCAACTAGTCGAAATTAATTCTCTAATAAATGTAAAATAATTCAAACGGATTTAAAAATTAATTTTGAAAACCCACATCTGAGTAGGAAATCTAATCCTGTGGTTAAGCAACACTCCAGAAACGTGTAGCAAATTGCTCAGCCTCTCAATTTAAATATGTTTATTGAACTGTATTTTATTTTTATGAAGACATTTGCTTTTCAAGATGCTAACCTACGATAAGAAAAGGCAGAGTTATAATTTTCCCTCTCAGGACACTCGGACGTCCAACTCCCCAGATTTATATTCAAGTTTTAATTTTTATTACTCAGGTTTTAATATTTAGTCATTGATCAACGAGTTTCCCCCCCCCCTCTTTTTATTATTTTATTAATGGATGAAATGACCTTTGGATGCTCAATTTGTTGGCCAACATGAGTGCTCTTAACAAAATTTTCCTCCCTACCTTCATTGGATATTTAAGAAACGTATTAAGTTTTTCCTATTGGCATCCCAGATAAATTTTTACAACAGTTTTGTGATTGCCAAGTTTATTTTATATTAACCTCGAATTTATATTAACCCCAACGCGACACCAAATTTGAGGTTCATGACCCTGCTTTGGTGCAGATTTCTATTGTTTGTGTAGATGATGTTAAAATTTCGTATACATGTAACAACAATATGATTTCATTAACACTAAAGTACATGTATTTAACAGGTTTCACCCAGACCTGAAATAGTCAGGGAAATATGATTAACACGGCAAGTTCATGTGGAAGTCAGCAAGTTATATGTACAATTAAATTCGCTTTTAACCTGTACCAAAACCGCTTAATTAATTATTATTCCGTAAAATTTTAATATTTCAGTCAAAACATTTAATAAACTTTAATAGCCTATACAAAAAAATCAATTTAAAATTGTATTTCTGTGGATACAACGAAGTTTGGATATAACGACCTAATTTCTTAGCTGGTCCATTGCAGATCATTATAAGCGAATTCCAATGTTTAAGGAAAGTCAGGGAAGTTGAAAAGTTCATTTCTATAGAGGAATTAAGCCTGTAACTAGAAATATAATAGACAATAAACCAGTAGTTATTACAACAACTCGATCAATGACAGGGTTAAACCTATAAATTAACACCTGTGCGTTTTTAATAGTTTATCTCAATTTTCATTTGTTCATTATTAATTTATGAGTAAACACCTACTAGACTAGATTTGCTATTGAAAAGTGGTGAACCTAGTTACCCCTTCAAATATTTAAAAGGATGATGATAGGTGGTTATCACCCTAGACAAACTCACTTGACAATTGCTAGTGAAATTCCTTATGGCGATGGCAAATGGATCTCTAATAAAATTATATCAAGACCACCCACCCGTTTAAAAGTACAACCTGTTTATAGCGGTCATATTTACAGTATATACTATAATCTACATGTAGTACAACCTACATTTTAATGTGTTAAATAAATCCATTACACCGCAATGTCCCATGGAAAATTCATTGAATTTGCACGTGCAGCCCTCTGTGCTGCAATCACCTCTCTAACAGGCCAACCCTGTGAGGTGGCCAACATAGAGAGGTTAACATTTAGCAGTTTGGGGGCTGGAGGGAAGCTATACGCACATGGATTTGCAGCTGTACTTTTAAAACCTGTTAATTATTGCGTCTACTGGACTCATTATAATTAATGGCTAAATAGATTTTAATTAGCAATAAATCAATAAAGTTATGAAGAAATGGGCGTTAGTGGGAGGAACAATTAATTTTAACTTCACGTTTTCGAAGAATAAAAGCTAATGAATTTCAAGGCCGCGTTTAGTAACCCGGACTCGCACAATAATCAAATAATTCATTATGATAGTTGGGGGGTGGGTGAGAGGGGGATTAAGGAAAATACAGCACTCGAAGCCCTATACAAAAAGTCGTATGTATACTAACATTCTATGACCAATTTCTGGCTCAATAGGGTTCACCCACAAACAGATTGTTCAATTTTACTGACAATTCCAGGTTTTCCAGCATACTGCATGTAACATGTAACTGCATGAAAATGTTAAGAAAACATACTGAGGCATCGCTACAGGAATGGATTCAATCTGAAATCAAAAATCTGAAAACAAACACGTGATTCTGGATGCATCATTGCATAGTGGATCATTTCTTGATTCCATGATCATGTATTGGATATTTTAATCTTGAGATTAATGATCTACAAGGGTGAAAACATAGTGAGGCATCGCTACAGGAATTGAATCAATCTGGAACTATTCAGGAATGAATTTTTTTCAAATCAAACAAGTTAATTGTTTTCGATGCTCTTGTATATATCGGAGCATTTGGGAATGAATTCTTGGAATGGAGCATTCTGATTGGTTGGCCGCCATTCTCTGCCTTTTTCGTCTGCAACACAACGGGAAATGGCGTCCAACCAATCAGAATGCTTGATTTGACGAATTCATTCCCACGCCTGATTCGATGCTCTAATATGTACAAATACATCGAAAACAACATGTTTATTTTTAAAAATTCATTCCTGAATCATTTCAGGCTGATTCCATTCCTATAGCGATGCTTCACTATGTTTCTACCCTAAGTAGATAATTTATATAAAGATTTAAATTGCCAATGGATCATGAATGATATTGAGGCTCGCTATTTATACATGTTTTTGTGTAACAGATTATAATATTTTATATGGGAGGGGTGTAACAGGAAAATATTCTAATTGAAATACTTAGTAATTAAGTCATAAGTTTATAAGCCCTACTAAAATCTTTGTGAAAACGATGGCCCACCAGAGAAACATTAGGTTTAATTAAACCAGCTCTTTGAAACATTTTTTTTTCTAGTTATAAAGACTCATCAAAGCTAAAAACTTCCTCAGGCTTTCATTTTTTTTATTTTTATAAGAAAGATGAGAAACGTTTCTTATGATGTCATAAACTACGAAATCATAAAACTAATTACGTCCTTAATTACCAGCGCTTAATTACGTGAAATTATGTAATGATAATAAAACGTAACAGGTCTTAAACACATAAGCTCAAGAATTAGACCGGAACCAATGTCCAAATTAGGAAATGTTTTAAAATTTTCAACTTTTTTAAGATACTGACATAACAATTAATATATTTATATATATATATTAGCAATAATTAAATTAAGCATTTCTTGAAATTTTAATCACAATACGTGTTATGAAAAATTCAAGATGTTGAAAATGTAGATTGAAGGCAAAAGAAATCAAATAATCATTTAAATAAATCAATAAATCTCTTAAAACAATTGAAAGATTATAAAGTACTGTAATTGGACGTTTATTTGACGTAGCTAAATATTTTAAATCTCATGAACCCTCTCTAAAGGTGGTCATATATAACAAAATGTGAATAAATATCTTATTGAGTGACATTTTCAATATAGTCATAAAATTACTACATGTATGTAATTCATTAGTGTCACACAAAGTGATAAGAAATCAGGTTCCTTGAACGCAATTTGAATCCTTAATTAGTGTTCACTAACACTAAATAGCCTGTAAGTGAATAATCATTAAGCATTAATTATAAATTAGATAATTATGTAGAAATATCAATATCAAGACACGCCCCCATATTGAAATTATTTATATAGTTTAAAACATTAGCTCAATTATGGATTAAATGTCCCAGCTGTATAATATACTTATATAATTATATAATAGTTATAAAAACTGTATGCATTTTACAAATAAGAAAAATATTTATAGGAATACAAACACTTGTTAGAAGATGATTAATGTATTATATAACATTAAATTTAATGTATACAGTAATCTGATAAAATGAAATACAAAATACATGTAATCGAATATTTTATGCACACCAGTTTAAAATATACAAAGTTATGTATCATTTATGGTATATAATTTTCGTATTTTCTCATGTTTTCGTGTTTTTTTATATTTTTTGTAGTTTTTTACATTAAGTTTATAGAACGTGTAATTTCAAATTTTAAATGTGGGATTATATTATCGAAATTATAAACATAGATGACCCAAAGGGCTAATAGAGAGTGTCCCAGTCTTCACCGTTACCAATAAGGAACATTACAATGTTGACCATGAAAATATTTAAAAGTAAGCCAAGAGGGGACACCCTGTACACGGGACACCCTGTACATGACTCGTGGTCAGATTATGAAGGGCGGATCCCCACCTTCCGTGGCTCATAATTCAATTAAGATAGTGAAAAAATGAACCCCACACAAGGGGTGCCATCCTAAAAAATGGCAGGAGGGGTGGGGGGATAAGTCGGGGTCAACTAGGTGATAGACACGACACAGGTCACACCCAGTTTTGGCAACGATTAATGGTTTTCTTAAGTAACACTTGAGGCAGGCTGATTGCCTTTTGCTGACTAAAACAACCTTTTGGCCTTGTTAAAATAATAGTTTGGACGACAACCCCCCCCCCCCCTCAACAAAAAAAAAAGTGCAGACCGGTAAGGTGTATTAAAAGGGTCATGAAAAACTTGATGAAATTGAAGCTAAGCCTAACAAGTTTTTAACTCTTCCATTATCGCTCATTATCGTCATTATAATTCTGCATTGAAGTTGAGATTGACGTGAAATTTCAGGTACTTCATATCACGAACGAGGGGATATTTCATCTATCTAAATAGGGTTGAAGCCCTCTAAATATTTAAAATTAATATAAAAAAAATCGATTTTTTTACAACAAACAAGAACTTCATTGTCATACCAAATTTAAAAGATAATCAGAGTAATCATATGATATCCGTAATTGCATGTTTATGACTACATGTACGTTTACCTGTAATTTCAGAGCCAAATTTTAATACCAAAATTTCGAGATTTTTTTAAACCTTTGTAGAAGGTATTAGTGGTGTATATACACCACTAAAACGCTTTGTTTTTAGCTACTTTTAATTACGTAATCGTAAAATAACAAGATTCGGGTTCAGCTGGTCTGAATGCAATAAAATATGAAAAAAAAAACTGCTTGAGATACATAAGCAGAGTAAGCTCGAAATCTAATATTAGAAATATCCTAAATATCATAATGTCAGAAATGGAAATAAATAGCATTTTATACATTTTAATAAATCGTTGATAATGTAAGACATACAGTATCTTACTTTAGATATACATGTACTAGTAAGGGTGTAATATTGTTCCACCTACATGCATGTATAGAAGCATTTGAAAAACGTGTTTTAAATACTATAAACCAACATGTCACCACATTTATCAAAATGTTCACCCAAGGAGGTGATGTTAATTCCACAGCTATCAATAATTGGAATTTTTAAAATTATTAAAAACCCACTTACCAAAAACTAGTGTTTTCAATCGATTATATGATTATATTAAGAATATTGAAATGTCAATTTACCTAGAATAAAAATAAAAAAAATTAGTTCTCACGCCAACTACGGCAAAAAATTACAATTACAAGTACTTGAACATTACATAAAAAATAGACGTAATTTTCTATAAATAATCAAAATTATACAAGTATAGTGATGCATATAAGCAAATAAATGTGTATTTTGTTATAAAAGCATGATTTCATGAAAAAATATCTTTCCCAATATCTAAATCAATTTTTTTACTTATTCAACATGCTCTGTTTCAAAAATCATATAGGCCTACTTTTTTATCACAAAATGCACAATTCCTGCTATTTCGATTTGTTATCTTCCCCACTATGTGTAAGTAAATGTCGATTTTTATTTACAAATTATGTTAAAATGTGAATGTGATCCCATCCTTATAAATGCTTTTCTAGCATGGCATACCTAAACTTTTGAAAATAAGCTATAACTTGCTATATGTTTACATTGAATTTCCCTGACTTTTTCAGTATGGGTCACTTTTCCTTGACTATTGTATATAAGTCTATTCAATTTCCATGTTTTCCAGACGGAGGTTTGCATATCATTTTAAGTTATATTGAACCTCATGATTAGTATACGAGCCTTGGCTGTGTGTGTCTTTAGATATTAAGCTTTTATAATATTCATTATACTTGAGGTTAATTCGTCATCTAGGATATATCAGTTTATGACTGAAGCACGAAATAAAGATGAGGGGGGACTAGCATATTTTTTTATATTACTTTTCTCGTTTTTTTTCTGTTGATCTGGGGAATGTTGGTTGTGAAGGGGAAATTGAATAGCGGCAAAATGCAATAAGAAATATTCGGTATTAATATATTAAATTTGAGAAATTTCCAATTGAACTCCGAGTTAATTGGTGGCACTAAATGCTTAAATACTATTTCCTCCCTTCTGCTAGGATTAATATTTTATGAAGGCCTAGAGACATTAGGATTATCGGGTTGTAAACATTTGCCAGTATTGAGCATGGGGCAATATACCGTTTTTAATTACACTGTATATCTCCATAGGTCATAATTCCCAAATGGCAATAAGATTAATGGACGCTCTTATAGCTTTTATTTATTCATATAGAGCTAAAACGATTGGTGGAAACGAATTTAAAATGTTTGTAAAATATTTGTATGGACAAAATTTCAATTTTGTCATGAATTTGGATTGCTACATTTTACAATTAGCTATAAATGATCAGTGAATTTAGTTTTGGGTGAATATAGGCTTATTACGTTTCGATATAAATCGTAGCCCAGAACAAATTCGAAGATAGAAAACGGCTAAATCTATATCAAATCAAGTAAAAATTACATTCTTAAGAATAAGACACTTTTTAAGACAATTTTAGATACTTTTAAAGCCAGCTTTAAAAGACTTTTGCACAATTTGCAGATTATAGTTTTAAAATACTTTTACAGAAGACGGTTTTAAGACACTTTTAAATATTTTTTATTGCAGAAGGCATTTTAAAGACTAAGACTATATTATCCTCAAGTTTTAAAGACTTAAAACCAATACATTTCTTTGTAATTATGTCTTAAGACCTAATAAGACTAAGACACTTTTTTTATAAGACCCCTTCCCCTTTTGTTTGTGTATTACTGTATAAACTAGATTGCAATGAAGAACTAAAATAATATTTAAAGCAACAGAATTTGAAAAATAAATAAAAATAATATCAAGCTGCATATATGATCATATGATGATAGCTTACAGATATTAAAAAAAATTGCAATTTGATTAAAAACTTCAAAATTTTAAAATTGCAAGTGTCAATATAAAATGAAGACTACAATTGTAGTTGCACCATAGGCTAAGTATAACTTAATGCAATTGAAGAGAGCTTTCGCAACACGGTTCCAGCGCATAATATTTCAATCGATTTTCATATTAAGTTTATGCATAATCAACCAACAGATGTCGCTAGGTACCAACAAGCTCAACTTTATAGATAAAAAAGCCCAAATTTTAAATTTGGCGGGTTTTCAGATACCATAATTTATATTCCGGATGCAGACTTAGATTTTTTTTTTCCCTCCCCTTTTGTTGTTAATACATGAAAAAGGTGCCAATAAAATCATTTCGTTTGTCCTTAGGCAAGCGGCTTTTCGTGCATCAAATTTAATTATTAGCCTAACTGATCAGTATACATTCCTCAAGAAAAATGCCACTCAAAAAGCAATAGGGGGAGAGTGCTATAAAAATCAAAGCAATAATCGAGACCTCATAACGTACATGTAAAAAAACATGATTTGGTAACGTGTTTTGTAGTATTTATGCTAGTATGCAACAATTGAAACTAATAAGAAATGTAGACAAAAAGTGCTGTTCACTTCACCATCTTATAACCAGCTAAGATTTTGCATTTCTTATCCTTTTTAATAATTATTTTAAAAATAATAGATTATGATACAATACTATTCAGTTTATCGTTTTCTTAACAGTTAAGTAAGCTTTTGCATCTTGTTATATTTAATAATTATGAGTACAGAAAAACCTAGATAAGTGACCACCTCTATATAGTGACCGCCTCTGCATAGAGATCACTTTTCATAAATTGGTTTTAGTGCAAACATGAACATTACATGTACGTTTTTCTTGCAAATTTGGAAACTAACTATTGAGTTGCAATGCCCATTGTCAAGTAGCTTAAATTTAAAAAAATACAACACCTGTAGAATCCCTTTGCAATTACAGCATACCACAAAAATTAAATACAAATTTAAAACTTAGTGACTTAAAAAAGCAATCTCATGAAGCTAAATATAGCATCCCCATCTCATTTCAAAATCATCAAGTGTTATATTATTTTTTTAAAAACCAGAAAGATGTCACTGATGGTTATATTGCAAGACCTTGCAAAATACAGAGTGTTCAAGAGTTGGCATTTAGCTTCCTGAAACTCGTCTATAAATAAGTCCCTTTTTGCCATTACTGTTCGGAAATGCAGTTTGGCAGAAGAAGAAAAAGCTGAAGAAGAAGATGTAGAAGAAGAAAAAGATGGAAAAAAAAGCAGCAAAAAAAAAAAAAAAAAAAGGCAGAGTAAAAGTGAGTGTTACGAGCGAATCACATGGTTTGAACGGTTCGATCCAGTAAGACGTTAAGGTAAAGGGTCTTACATATGCATGGCAGTACGGGGAACTCCAACAGGAGCCCCAGACCTATGAGAAAGCTGCCATTGGTCGCTGCCATTTGAGGTGGCATTTGGCCATGTTGCAAGACGCTGCAGTGTGGAGCAAGAGTGGTAAAAGGGAAGGATTCGGTGTGCCCTAACGTCGACTAGGATACGCTTATTAATGGTGGCAAAAGGCCCATTTGGATATATTGAAAAATTGAGAAGACGTGTCTAAAGTGCTATTATGTGGTGACGTGTAAATGTGCTTGGAAGAGGACTCTACTTTTCTCATTCTCCAAACTAAAGGGGACGAAAAAAAAAAGGTGACAAAATGTTTATATATGGATGAGGTAATGTAGGTGTGGCAGGGCTTACCACTTCGCAGGGGGTGAACCGTACAGAAATCCCATCAAAATATTAAGATATCTGACTGTTACGTTATGAGAAAAAAAAAACGGGGAAAAAATCTTGCATGTATTATTGGATTCGTCCGAGTGGAGGATTTTGTTTGATGTGAAAGGTGGTTTTTACAGGAGATTTTGTGAAATTAAAAATGGTTTTAGGATGGAAAAATGGATGAAAATAAGGGATTTTATAGCAAAAGTATTCGTCGATGTCGATTTCGCCATCGAAAATAGTCGGGGAAGCCATATTGTGGCGCAGAACGTTGTTTTTGTGTCGGAGGAGGGGAAAATATCGATTTTTCCATCAAAGTCAATATGTGGGATGCCTGCACCAGACTCCGTACTTTTTCAAATTGGGCCTATTGGACCTAGCAATGTCACGAGACGTACGGAATGTGAGAGGGACCACTTACAATTTTAAAAATGAGTTTTAATGCAAAAGTGTGTTATACTACATTCCCACGTTGAATAGCTTTATTTTATATTCTTTACTTATTAAGAATACACACGAAAACATTAAAATACTTGAATATTTTTAAACGTTTTTAATAATTATATACAAACTTATATATAAAATAAATATTATTTTCCCCATATATCGTACTTAATATTTCATATTTTTTTATTATTATTTTGCTGGTATCTTTTACACTTATAATATACTTCGCACACATTTTATTAAAAAATATATATCCTATATAATTTTATAATCTTTCAATGTTGAAAAGTTTAATTTGAACAAAAAACCCTAAATACAACATCATGTATTTCTATCTACTGGACATGACACCATGTACAACAATATTACATTTCTATGCAAACTGACCAATTTATTTCAATATTTCATTATGTAAGGTACTGACTAGAACTGAATTGAATGTTATTTGTTCACAGAACTATTTAAATTAAAAAAAATATCAATCTGTATATTTTTTGGACTTAAATGACAGAAACCTCATCAATCTAAAAAAAAAAATACACAAAATTCAGATAAAATTTTCTGATTGTTGACAGTGACAATGACAGTTCTAAGAGTGTCCTTTTCGAATGCCCCACCTCCAGGGCACACTGACCGGTATTTTTTGTGGACATGTCCAGTAAGAGGACATCGATGCCAGACAACGTCTAGTGCTATTATCATTAGGGCTACAATTTAGATAAAAAAGCAGTAAAAAAACAAGTCGAAAGTGACGTAGGAGGAGGAGGAGGAGGAACGGTGAAAAGATATTAAAAAAGCACTGCAAAAGGCGCTTATGGGCGAGGCGGAATGACAACTATACCTTCATTCCTACAAAACAGCAGGAAACAATGTGAGATTTTTCATGCAATGCTTCTTGTTAGCCCTAAAATATATATCCATCCCTGACCCTCCTCACCCTCCTATTCTTCTTTTTTTTAAAAACACTGTTTTTGTTTTTATGCTTGGAGCAAGTGAGCATAATGTTCAACGACTTTTTAAATTTTTTTTTTAACAAAAGGTGTGCTCATTTGACCAGCACCCCATGGGGTACTGAGCTGGGTACGAATGCCATTGGTTGTTTATGAAAAAAGTTGGGGAATCAATCGAGTCTATAAATTCATGACCAGCAAACGACATTTCAGGAATTTCAAATTAATTAGTAATCGTTGGAGAGAAAAAATGAAAAATTCCCGATTCGTCATCCATGGTGGTCTTAAACATCCTCCATGGGGGTGATGATGGAACCATTGATTCAGGTTTAGGTAATCAACTATTAAATTTTAGTTTGCATCTCTACATTTGGCTTTCTTGAATTTTAATACTTGGACATCTGATATGTCCGACATACATCTAAGGCCTGAGCTGCAATTAATGATTAATTGCTTTTAATCAGCAATTTGATACAGCTGTCATTAAATGTCGTAAATGTCGTACGTTTGTGAAATGTTGGTTTAACATTCTCCCAACATGTAAGATGATGGTATTGCAATATCTCAACATGCAAGACGTTGGTGAAATGGCTTCCAACATGTAAGACATTGCTACAAAATTTGTTCAACATGCAAGACGTTGGTGAAATGTTGGCTTAAGATGTAAGATATTTGTGAAATGTACTCCCAACATGTAAGCCTAAGACGTTGGTAAAACACCATGGCTCAACTTGCAAGACATGGTAAAACATTAACTTTACATGCAAGACGTTGGTGAAATGTTGGCTCAACGTGTAAGACGTTGGTGAAATGTTGGCTCTAGATGTAAGATATTTGTGAAATGTACTCTCAACATCTAAGACGTTGTCTAAGACGTTGGTATTAAAACACCATGGCTCAACATGGCAAGACATTGGTAAAACATTGACTTAACATGTAAGACGTTGGTGAAATGTATTCCCAGCATGCAAGACGTTGGTAAAATGTTGGCTAAACACGTAGGACGTTAGTGAAATGTGCTCCCAACATGTAAGACTATTGTGAAATTTTGGATCAACGTGGAAGACGTTGGTTAAATGTGCTTCCAGCATTTAAGACGTTGGTAAAATGTGTTCACAAAATGCAGGACGTTTGTGAAATTAACACTGGCCTAGCTTAAACTGAATGTTGATGGACAGTTTACCCAAAGTTAAGTGTTACCATAGATAACTGGTCTTGAATTAAAAAATCAAGATTGACCCATGAATGCACATTTGAGGCTCGTTAATGTGAAACACGTTCATCGTGTGTCCATGGTCATATAAGTTGGCAATTTCCAAAGCAAATGACTGTTTCTGATGAAGCCACAAAGCGTTTAATTGGAATCTTAATTAGTTAAGCTGAATTAGCGAACGGGCGTCCACCGGCCATATAATCCTAAGTTTAAGAGAACTATAGAAAAAAAAAAGGTTTTGTATATGTGGAAACAAAAAAAAAGGTATATAAAAGGTAAGAAACGAATATAAGGCTAATACACGTGTTAATGGAGTAAAAACAATGAAAGGCTGGACAGACAGAGTGAAAGTGGCGCAGAATCGAGCGAAAAAACCCTGGAAATTACGGGATTAAAAACGAATCCTAATTACCAGGGCCAGCATTTAACTATGACAAGACCAAATTACCGAGCGATCAATTAAGTCCAGCACCATGAACGCATTCAATGAATCTAATTGAGACCAACAAACTGGACGCGCTAAAGCAATTTGCGAATGTCTGACAGTTACAAAATACACACTGCACTGACCAACCAAAAAACAATGCATTTTTACACAAATGCAACCGCTATCAAACAATGTCTTCGGATTAATGAGGTGGGTGGGGAGGATGGGGGGGGGGGGAGGAAATAGAGCAACAAATGTCCAGTTGCACCAAACCTCGATCAACCTAAAAAAATCAACTTATATACAATACAGAAAATCTTTCTATCAATACGCCTATATATAGTTGATGATCATGTATATACATGTACATGAAGAGTGGAACTTGAACTGTACATGTCCACTTGCATGGCTTGAATGTACCTGAACAATATATTATACATGGACTTTAATTGGTAAGACGTCAGCAAGATGTCTTGCAACTTGTACAATGCATTATGTCATGTGCAATTTTGGTACTTTTAATGTACATAACAGTAGGCCTATACTATACTTGTATTGTACATGTACAGTGGGACTTCAATTATACATGTGCTATACAGTGATTCTTGTATTTTGTAATGTATACATGTGGTATACAGTACATGGGTCACATGCCCAATATAATGTTCATTAAGAGCTAATCATAGCGTATATAATACAGAGAGGCTTTAGTAGGCCCTATACAGATATTGTACAATGCACTGCACATGTCCAGTGGGACTTTAATATTACATGTGCAGCACAGTTGGACTTGCATTGTACATGTGCAATGCATGTAGGTGTTAATTATAAACGTGGAGCATATGGTGGGGCCTGTACTTTTCAATCTATATGTACAGCACATGAGTTCAGTATTTTACATGTTAACTACATGTACATTGGATCCTGCATACAATTTCTTGTACATATACATGTAGCCTACGTGTATTTATATAGTAACCCTACAGTGCATTGGGCTTCTACGTGTATTGAACATCTACAGTACAATTGTACAGTGAGCCTTAAATTGCACATGTTCATGTATATATGCATGTACAGTGGTATTTCTGATGGTTATGTATACTACTGTGTTGCTTGCATTCTACACGTATACAGTGCAGTTCAACTTCAAATGCACATGTGCAGTATACAGTCGGACATGTAAAATATAGGCGTTAGTCCCAATATTATGGGAATTAAAAATATGCAACATATTAACTCACAACACGAAACAAGCATACATGTACCATTTTAAAAGATCCCATCATTTCTGACTAAAACAAGACCTTCAATATCTTCACATACACATCACGTGTAGGATCATTATGCATGGACAACTGACATAAAGGACACTAGAATGTAGGTAAAGGTGAAAATAGTGCAATTCCAGAGCACGGTTCTGAGCAGTTTCCAATGCGGCAGACGGTGCTTGCAACAGCCGCCAAGATGCCATCCACCTCCCTTACAAAAAGCCAATTGCTGAAGCGTTGAAGCCACATGCCCATGCGTCGATCCATACTGAGAATGTACATGGCTTTTATCCTCCTCTCTCAACACTGCAGCAGCATGTACTTTCTACCCCCCAAATCTCACAATAGCTAAGTCAGTCTGGGCACACTGACGACAAAACCGACGTAAGCCGAGTCAGTGTAGCTTTCAACTTGCCAATACAATGGATCCTTACTAAGGTAAGTAAGCTAAATCGTTAAAAAAAAAAATTAAATTCTTATCATTTTTGTGGCACCCTACCGTCCAACTATGCTTGTCCATTATGTGACATCAGTGTCCATTTTTTCCGACACTTTCTAGCGTGATCCGGGGGTTGGGGGGTAAAGGGGTACGATCGGG
This sequence comes from Xestoiulus laeticollis, assembly GCA_034698905.1. Classification (NCBI taxonomy): domain Eukaryota; kingdom Metazoa; phylum Arthropoda; class Diplopoda; order Julida; family Julidae; genus Xestoiulus; species Xestoiulus laeticollis. Next base: position 7,515 of record JAQGCC010000244.1, on the reverse strand, counting down.
TCTCTATATGGTTTGATAAGTATAATTTACTAGTGTTTTGGCTCCTAAAACAGGTCACTTTCATCAATATTTAAGCACCTTCAATGTGCGTTACAATTAAAGGACCTATATATGTGTTTTGAGTCGCCTACATGTATATCTTAACTGGTGTTAAATCAGTACTATTCAAGAGTACATACCCATGTTCAATTTAACATCAATTCAACATTACATGAAATACAACATAGAAAAATATAGAAAAGACAAAATTAGATATTTAATTTTGAAATGTTTCAAAATTTCGGTTATTTAATATAGTGTAACGTACTGAAGTCCATGGTTTATAACATAGTTAAGCCCTTAGCGCTGCTTGTTTTGTGAAAGCTAGGATGTTATTACATTCATCAATTTAATTAATATTAGATTGGTATAAAATTAACTTATTACCAGAAGTCCATTAGCCTGAAATGGTCAAATGGTTAAACAAATAAATTTTAAATAGTGATTAATCTAAAAATGCTGATGATGTTCGTAAAAGGGAAGGATATGGTGATTAAACGTGCCAAAAATCCAAGTCGAGTTTAAATTAATACACGTCAATGTGAGTGAAAATCTGAATGGGCCAGCATTGGTCATTTGAGAAAGCTGATATAAAAGCAGGTACAAAGACCCTCCCCTTTCAACCCTTTCTAAAATGTACCAAAATGTACAAAAGTGTCCCCTTTTTAGTATATACCCTTCACAGAGCCCTTCATATTGTAAAGTCCAGTTAAAAGCCCTAAAACGTAACCAATCACCTAATCAGAACGAACCTATATCATTGGTCAGCATCCTACATTTGTTAAAGTCAGGACATGTCAGTGACTACTTCCCAAAATGTACCAAAACTGTTAGTATATCCTTCGTAGAGCCCTTCAACACTGCAAAGTCCTGTTTAAGAGCCCCAAAACGTCACCATCACCTACTGTGAACGGACCTATCATTGGTCAGCATCATACAATTGTTAAAGTCAGTACACGAACGTGACAATAAAATGAAAATATTCCCCTGAAAACCACTTTTAGGACCCATCTAGGTCTTCGGAGTGTTATATAATATTTTGTCGGCCTCACCAGTGGGCATCGACGGCATGTTTAAAACCTACGCATCAGCGGTCAAAATCACATCCCCCTCCCTAGCTTATCCTCTCCCACAGCAAAATAGTGATGAAAAGTGCGAAAATTTGTCAAAACAACATACCTGTTGTCGGTTGTGAAGGTGTCGTTTAAAATCGCGTAAAATCCATTCGATAATATCCAGATAAACGTGTGAAAATCATGTGAAAAATATCCCGCAAATTTCGAGCACAGATCAGGCGGTAGTAGGAGGGTGTCTAGGCGGCGTCAAACAGCCGCTGTAGCATCGGTCTAAAAAGCTAGGCTCAAAAACCCCGGTTTTGCTGTCAGATCACCTGCCGTCTAAAGTCACTCGTGGTGCCGCGACACTAAACGTCGATCACCGTGCTCGTGCTCCTATCTCTTGCACTAGGCTGCAGAGGCAAAAAAGCGACGTTGGTGTCGCTATAGAGTAGCGAGCTAACTGCCTCGCTGTATCCAATCAGACTATTTGCATGACGACCACTAGCCAGTTTCCCTAATTAATTCGCGAGTGGCCAGATGGCGTCGCAGATCTACTGTTTTGGGACATTTCATCGTGTGTTTTAATGCAACCCGGCTACTATTAGAGACAACCTAAAAAGTTGACGGTGAACGGTTCGCTACCTTCCCATACAACGCATAGAGCGGGCCAAAATTACCAAAAAAATTAAAAAAAAAATGTCAAAATTTCTATGGACCATTAGTGATAATTTCACGAAATATGACGAAAAAACATAGGAAAAATTTACATTTTTTTTTTACGGAAAATGTCACGAAAAAAAAAACGTTGGTTTTAGATGCCAGTCTTGTTGGGTCAAAAAAAAATGTCAAAATTTCACTAGACAATCGGTGATAATTTCACGAAAAATGACGAAATTTCATAGGAAAATTTTAACAATTTTTTTCGAAAAATTTCGCGAAAAAAAATTCCAATGTCATCACGTTGTCAAAACCGTCCAGTACACCGTGCAGGAATAGAAGCTACTATTGTTTTTCGGTCGGCCGAAAAAATGTCAAAATTTCCATAGACAATTAGTAATAATTTCACGAAATATGACGAAAAACCATAGGAAAAATTCATCATTTTTTTTTCCGAACAATTCATGAAATTTCACATTGGTAGCGGTTGAGCCAGATCAGCGGGGTTAAAATGACGTCATCTGTTGGGGCGAGGCGAAATCCGTTTTTTTAGATGGTGGGTAACGATCGGTCAAACGTCAACTGGATAAAGGTTCCACAAACCAAAATCAATTAAATTTCACACAAAAATTTCAAGAAAAAGCACTACATTTCCTCACATTGGTACCGTTTGACACAGATCGTGCGGCGGTGTTAATATGACGTCATCAGGTTAAAATCCTTGTTTTCTGGTTCCCAGGTTAGGTTGGGTCAAATGTCAACATGTCAAATCTGATTTCTGAAAAAATCACCAAAAATCACTTTACCACCTCCAAATTAAGTAGACGAAATCAAGTAGTTTAGGTCGAAAAATTGCAAAAAAAATATTATGACGTCATTGCACCGATCTTGCCCGTTCAGCACAGCACAGGTCCTTCCGGTTCCCGTTTTCAGAAAACTTGCAAAAAATTCAATTTCCCAAAAAAGTGCAATATTGCTGCTATTTGCGAAAATATTGAAAAATCCACATTATTATCCAAATTTTGCACGTGACTGGTCAGCTAGTGGTCAAACGCATCATTCCAAGTAGTAGAAAACCAATATTTGTATGTGATAAAAAGTCTGATTTTCCAGTAAAAATTAATTAAGGTCCACCACGCGTAATGTTGGCGGGAATAAACGGCGCTCCGGTCCTCTGCTTTTTCACGCGTGCAGCCAATCAACGGCGCTTCAGTTCAGGCTAAATTTCGCTATTCGGCTACGGCGCTTCCTAACCTAATTACCATAGCCAGGAATTAAAATGTAATGATGACATCTGGGGGGCAGGAGGCAGGCGCACGTTTTCATTGGTCGCATTTACATATATGCAAATGGTTGGCCGGGTCGGGTAGGCGGAGCGCCGCAGTCTGGCATGTAGAAGAGGCGCCCCCGAGCGGATGCCAAGCGAAACAGGCTATAGATTTATGAGGAACTCCAATAATTGGGCATTAAAAAAAAATTTAACTCCACTGTTTAGGGTTGCACACACGTGCCGTGGCGCTACGACGCTTCAGCCGCAGACACTACGGCGCTCCCCCAGGAGGCTTCTCTTAAAAAAGCGGTTCCCAAACGGAACCTTAAGTTTATTTTATGTATACAATATAACAGCAAAACGCTGTCATGAAAGGTATATATGAATTTGTAGCACCTTGAAAAAGTCAGGAATTATGCTGGAATTTTGCGGACCGCATCCGTAAATTTTCCGCACTTCGGAAAAATATATATGATAAAATGCTATATTTCAAACATCAAGTTTATTAGTAGAATTACTGTTTTTGTATTACACCAAAACCTGTGAATAGCACAAACCATTGAGACCAAACCAAAAGTTGGGCTAATTGGAGGGATAGTGGTATACACCAATTTCTCGAAAACCTGTAAACAGCAAACCGCTATGTAGCGATGACCCTTGAAGTAGCAGTCGGCACGGTGATGGCGCATGTTACATATATGGTCATCACTTTAGCTAAACCTGCAAATAGCGCAATTTTTGGTTTTTTCCCAATAATTTGCGCTATTCACAGGTTTTAATGTATTTGCAGGTTCAGTTAAAGTGATCGACATACACACCGTGCCGACTGTGATTTATCTCTACTCCCAGTGTCATAGCAATATAGAGGTTCGCTATTTACAGGTTTTGGTGTACATATACTCCTTATTATTCTGTATGTTTTCAATAAATGCATTACAGTATTACATGTAGGCTATATTAATTATTTTTCATTCAAATAATTGTCAGTATATTAACCAGGAATTTCGTTTTTACAAGTATAATCTGTGAAATTTCATCCCAAAATTTCATGAATTTCTGATAAATAGCATGATGTTTTACACAGCGACTACAGGTATAATTACTGCTTGTATTTGATATTAATCTGATAATAATTACCATCCATAAAATCGCTTCTTGTCACGAATCAGCAATTAGTGGCCATTGTAAGCGTTCTTGATTAGTATGCCCAATAGAATTGGGTCTCAAACGCCATTTAAACAATGATTACATAGCAAGGACCTTTCAACTTTGCAGGTGTATATTGTTAGTGTTTAGATATTAACAGACTTTAATTACTGCCCTATAACCTAATTAGTTTTATTTTTTTGATTTAATGGCTGTTGCTGGATATATAAGCCTTGATTAAATTCCCAATAAGCCTAACGCCTAATTAAATATAGTTTCATTTTATAAGCACATGTTCAGGATGTTCTATAAATTACACGTGTTGCATATTTACATGTTCTGTAAATTACATGTATTGCATAGTTACATGTTCTGTAAATTACATGTATTGCATAAACAGTTACATATTCAATTACATCTAGCAATAATTGGCATTTGCAAATACCATGACTATGTAAATACATTTTTAGCACACGTTGTACATGTAAAAGTCATGGCAAAACATGGAAACTGGATATACGTTTCGTCTAATTAGCACATGTTCTGCACATCACGTAATTAAACCATGGTTAGTTCATATTTCTTGCATAATTACGTACATGTTACATAATTGATGATAATAAAACTTATTATTCAATTATTATAGGACCACTAAATTTTAAAAAAATCTCTTTTAATGTATTTTAAATCTGGTTCCTGTCATGATGACCAGTGCATTGTAACATGCTTTGCCAGATGGACAGTCCAATATTTGGGATGGACAAAAGCATGAGCAAAATAATGATTTCGTCCCTTCGATTTTGTCCCCTCATTTCCATTGTTCCCAAAAACCCACTGCCAATTATTAATTAATGAACCCCCCCCCATTTTCGTTCATCAATTTTCCATAATTATGCAAATGAGGCTTGCATGGCCAGTGGCCAAAATGCATAAATTAGCCATGGTTTTCAAAAGAGGGTGTGAGGGGTGGTGATAAGGGGGTTGAGGGACAACACATTTTATTTGTTATAGTGATGGGAAAAGGCACAGTGAACACAAATTGATGACCAATGGTCAATTGTTTTCAGTGGCTATTTTCACCCCCGGAAGCCACGTGTTTTCATCCCCCTGGTGGGCTAGTCTAGGTGAAAGCCTCAATAGCACGCTGGACTGAATTTGCCAAAGTGGACAAAAGAGGGAAGTCCAATGTAAACAAGCTTAAAAGACATCTGCTTGACCACCGGCTATTTTGGAAAGCCAACCTTGTATGTTGAAGAGAAATAAATGTATCGGACGAAATAAAAATCGGACAAAATCCTGATTGTGCCCAGTGGATAAAATGCGTGACCTCGCCAAATTGAATGCGATTAAAACTGATTTTTTTTGCAAATCTTCAAAAATTTCTTTGCATTTTATTTCATCCAAGACAAAATAAAAATTTAACTTGGCTAATGATGGAAAAGCTAACGAGCTTCCGAATTTCAGCCACTACAAAACACAGAACAGATTACCGATTAAAATCCGCTGAAAACTAAATTTGGCTAATGATGGAAAAACAAAGGAGGTTTTAAATTTCAGCCAGGACAAAATAAAGAGCAGCATATATGGCTAGATTATAGATATATATTACAATCCGCTGAAATGACGTCACCCAACCGCACGTGTGAATGCAAACCTATAGATTTTTATTTCGTCGAAGATAGAATTCGTGACCTGGGCTAGTAAACCGTACTTCACTTAAAACAAGACAGATTTGTCGACGCTTCTCTTGACCATGAAAACGGACACCGACCCTAGTATGTCTTATCAAGTGCTGCCATCTAGCGGCACTCTCTTGGGTCAGATTTATTGATCGGTCAAAATGAAGGAAAAGCAACACTGAATATATAAAAAAACGTAACTGAAACGCATTTTTTTTTTGAAAATTGCAAACCCAATCCCGAAATATCTGTCTTTTTGTAAGGATAAAATACCCAGAATTCACCTAATTAAATTTCAATTAACTTTAATTACTGACCCAAATGAAGTGTAACATTAAATTGCATAGCAACGTTTACCTAACACAAATTCACAAGAATAGCACGCTTTTAGCCTGTTATGACTTAAGACACTTTAAGACACTTTTTCCACAAATATAGCCTTAAGAAGCGCATTTTTATTTTCATAAAAGTGTCTAATGGTCCAGAGACAATAGCAATTATCTTAAGATATAAAACTAATCAGCAATTGTCTTAAATTAGTTATAAAACCAATCAGCAATCAGCATATAAACTTTTCATCAATGGTCTTAAGACATGCACATTAAGGCAGAGCACCGTGCAATTCGTATTAAGTTACCTGTATGCTCGTGTTGAGTGCATGTGTTGGGTGCATGACAAGACCTCTGTCACAGCTTTAATTAAAGCCAATAAAACGCCTGAGTTGGCTGAGCACGTAAAAGCTCAAATATGAGAAATGTTGAAGCGTATAATTATAATGCTACACGGATGACGCATTGGGAATTGTAATTATTCTAATTACAGCTTCCAATGACACCAGCGCCACTCCCACACCACGAAACGCGTCAATCGCAGCCAAAATATACGCCTAATAATCATAAAGGCCTTTTATAATGTGCAGGTGTTCGCAACACCCTGTAAATTTACGTGATTTCTACATTATAACCTTTCATAGCACAAAATCGCTTTTTGGACACCCTGTACAATTATTTTTTTTTTTACAACGTACATGGTGTAACATTATAATCGTACCATAATTTTTTTTGGCTAAAAACTGGGCAGTTTATCGCAACACCCTGTAATATTACGTGATTTATATACCCTTTCATTCCACCATTCGTTTTATGGGCACCCTAGCTGTACAATGATTTTTTTTTACATTGTACAGGGTGTACCCTAATACTCGTACCACTAAATATTTTTTTGGTTTAAAACACTTAAAAAAACATATTAATTTGTACTTACTGATTGATGATATTAAATGGGTTACAAGGGGAATTTCCCATTATAGATGTAAAGCTGGGTGAGTGTATCACATTGATTGACATTTGTTCATGTAATGTATATTTGAAATTATCCAAAATCAACTTACCAAAAATCAGTGTTTTCATTTAGGAATACATTAATAATGTTGAATTGTCAACTTACCTAGAAAAAAAAAAAATATCATTAGTCTCATGTATGTTGAATTTACCTGACTTTTACAAAATAAATCAAGGTTTTCCAAGTCCGTGGGAAATCAACGCACAATTTTTTACACAATTTCTAAAATTTTATAAATATTTGTCAACTAAAGCCGGGTTTCCACCAAACGAGCATTGCGTTCTCGAACGTTCGCAAACACCGTTCGCAACGAATGCTCGTTTGG